>CCAG010003326.1:0-7500 GCA_001077435.1 Glossina morsitans morsitans
TATTATTATTATTATTATTATTATTATTATTATTATTATTATTATTATTAAAAATGAAATTAAAAGTGAAATCATTAGTGAAATCATCAATCAACAAACATTTTCCATTGTGTCATTTCTATACGACGCGTTTTTGTCTTTTTTAAATGTAAACAAGCGAGAAAAGTCTACGCGGTCATCATATCACATTAGGAGACGAACTAAATCTTCATGCTGCATAATATTAGAGGGACGCGGTTGCTTTTTTTCTATTTTGAGAAGAAGAGTGGAAATTTATATGATGTATGTGTTGTGCTGTATGAGTAATAAGCAAAAAAAGATCGGAAAACAAAGGTGTTTACGGTTTTTGTTGTTGTTACTCTTAAGACTTTCGGTAATTTTCAAATTCTTTTGCAAGTTTGTCTTCATTTTTGCGAACGAGAGAATGTTTATCGTAGATACCACACAGTTACGCAAACGGACAGTTGGACAAACGAACAGACGGATATCCGTAGTTGAATTTATATAATTTATGGGTTTTTGAAAGCTTGTTTCTGCGCCTTATAAAGGTATTGAAAATAAAAATTATATTTTGCTACTCTATATATATTGGATAGGCGTGGTAAATTTTTTACCGGTTTTGTACAGCTACTAAAGGATCGCTCATGGAATATACCTTCAAATTTTTTGCACATTTATCTATTATAGATTGTGAGTGTTGAGCGGAAAAACATTTTGTGCTTGTGTTGTGTCGTTTTGAAAAACGGAAGTGTCCTCAGTTTACATAGCATTGTAGGCGTGTCTTTCGACCTATTTGGCCTATTTTCAATACCATTCAAGAACTTTAAATGTTTTTGCCGAATTTGCAGTCAGTGACTTCATTTTTGCGGCCAAGAGAATGCTCGCAGTAGGCATTACCCAGACGGACAGACGGACATGCATATATTGATTTAGAATTTGATGGTGATCAAGAATACATATATACATTGTGGGGTCTCTGACGCTGTCTTCTGGGCGTTGCAGCCGTTTTGACAAAGTGAATGTACCCTCCGTCCTTCGGTCATGGGTAAAAAAAAAAATATTCTTGCAAATGTTAACGTTTTTCTCTTCAATCATGAATACGTTATAAATCTCGATGGTTACTTTGTTAAAACGACGATGCAAATTTCAATTCCCACCGCATTTCATAGGTTTGACATGTTAATCGCGTACCTCAAGATCGGTCGTCTTTCTGTAAAATTGTTGTAATCATGAAACATTTTTATATTGAATATATATGTATGATATTATAATTAATATTTCAATCGTACATTAGTCTATCTGTAAGGTGCACTCATTGTAGCTTCATATATATATTTGACCAACTTAAACTGGGCAGGAGGCCAATATACACAGCAGGCCTAAGCAGACCACTTTAATGATTTCATTCGACTATTTCGTTACCTTCTCGCTAAATTGTTTCATATACTATTTTAATAATTTATTCGCTTTTACACATAAACAATAATTATTATATAGTTTATTTATCATTATAATTATATAACTATTTAGTGTATATTTCAATAGCTTGTGCAATTTAATCAATTAAAATCAATGGTTTTGTCCAACGATTCGTTTAAGTTTAATGTTAGTTTAACAAAATTGGATTTAATGATAAAAGGTCGGGAACGTATCCTTAAGGTGAATTTTAGATAGTTACGAACAAAAAAACAAAAAAAATATAACAAAATGCTATTAACATCAAACGTTAGCTTATGATTATTCAGTTCATAGAGTCCTTCTGTGCTTAGATTCTTTCATAGGAAGCAACCAATGCCGACTTACGATTGTAGGCAAAAGAAATTTTTTGTTGGTATAAATGCTTGAGAATACTTTTCACGCCTTCGATAAACCTAAGGAAGCCAAATGGTCGGTTTGATAGATGCATGAATCAATGGATATGACTGATCCAATAGAACATATCCCTCAAGAAACTTATACAGAACATTAGATATATGTTGCTTAGGTCTATTGGTATAAGTAAGTGTTGTTAGGAAAAAAAAAATTAATAAGCAAATTATATCTTAGGCTAGTTTGACTTATTATTGCGCGATCATCAAGGACGAGTACACTTTACAGAGTTTCTGGTCGTGACAAGCAAATTTGTAAGAAGTCTTTGATGATTCAAAGTGTTCTTCTAAATCACATACATCGTCATACGTATATGTGCATATATATATTAGAATTTATTCGTTGTACCAGAAATGCACAATCAATGATTTTTCATTATTTTCCAAAGCCAAGGCCTTTAATTGTGTTGTGTTTTGTGTACATTGTCTGCGTGTGTGTGCGTGTTTGTGTGTTTATCGTGTAATATTGTAAAGGCAATTTTCCTTCTCACATCGCATGCTGAGAAAATATTCAAAGCATTTATTGTATCGCACGCGACATGCAAATTTGTCAGAAGATTTAATTTTAAGTCCATTCGTCATGGCAGAGATTAGAAGAGAGCTTTAAACAAACACATTTAATATTATTGGCAAAAAGTTTCATTTGACAGACTAAATGCGATCAATTATGTCAAAATATTATAAAATATCTAAAATAGTTTTGCGATAAGAGCTCTTCAGAGATTATCGTAATATGGTGGTTAACCTTTTTTTGGGGTACGCGAATTTTTTTTCATTTTCTTTTTAGGCTTTCCATGACAAAACGATATCCAATTTTCTTCCCTTTTCTTCTATTGATTTAATTACTGTTACTTCCCGTATGAACTTGTCGCTGAATCGTGCTATGTAGCATACGTTATCCCACCTCGAATGATAATGTTATACAACATTGACGCGTCAGCGAAATACTTTCGTATTGAGCGAAATACTTTCTTATTGCGGTTGTGGGCGCAAAGCAAAAAGCATTTAACTCAAATAATTTAATTAATCTTTCATTAACTGAAAGTTAAGTTTATCTTTTCAAGTTTATCATTTTCATAGTAAACTGTTGAACGATCGATATCTGACAGTCGTCGTATGTCTGTTGGAAGCACACACTTTGTCTTTAAGGATTCACTTGCCGAAAAACGTATGGGATGGTGTTGTAGATTGATAGCGTCTATTTATTACGTTTTAGCGATCTATTTTCGTGATGATAAGCCAACGCTAACAGATATGCTTGAATGAACTTCAAGCCTGACTTGACCGAGTTCTGATAAAAAGAAAGAAAAAAAAAGAAGAAATTTTAAGAATAATTTTCATTATGTCTACACTGCGGAATTAAGCATTGACTAGAAATCAGTTTTGATTCATTTGTTTAAGATCGGTTTCAAAACCAGTCAAAAATGTAGTGAACCGAAGTTCTGTATGTAATCATATCATTTTAGAAGAGTTTGATAAAAAGCGATTATAATGTCGCGTTATGTAGAGTGATAATGTAGTGATAAGATTGTCGCTGAAGCTATATAAACGGTTACATCACTTTGATTGGGATTGATTCCATTCTATACTGATACGATCAACGCTTACATTTGGGGTTGAGCGTTCAGAATTGACCAATAGGAACGACCTTGTCTTCGATCATGACATTTCCAACAAGTCGTTAAAAAGTGAATTTGCTCAATCGGAAAGTCTTAATGTACCCCTCCTATACCCCGGAGCTTGATCCGTTCGGTTACCATTTATTTCACCCTCCCCAGAACTGTCTCAATAATATACGGTTGCTTTTAAAACAAGACTGTAAAAATCACTAGTGCCGTCTTTTTCCCCAAAAAACTCACAAGTTCTACTTTATTGTCAGAGGAGTTTGATCTGAAGAATAGACAAAGGGAATCTATCAAAATGGTGCATATTTGATTGATTAAAGTTCGAAAAACGCCGCCATCAGTGTACAACTTAATTCTTATATATACACGAACGCTTATGTAGCATGTGTACAAATATATACATGTATACTTGTAAAAAGATATAAAACAGATATACACTGTGTATGTAATGCATTATAATATTGGGTTGAGAAATTCACTACTTTTTCGATAGATGGCAGTAGTGAGTTTATAACAGTTTTAAGGTCGATCTTTATATCCTGGGCGATGCTACAATTGTTAACATGCCGGTTAACTTCGATCATTTTCGACAACACGCCTACCTACGCGAGGTGCACCTTTAACATCAAAAATATCTGAACTGAATCGACGGAACCAAAATTGAACTACGTACGTAGCTGTTACAGTATCGGGACCATCAACACGACTTATAATTTCAGCCGCCTGTCTTGCATTCTCATCTTTATCAACGAAAAGCCCTTGAATGTACCGAATTTTCTCTTTGTTGACTTCCATTTCTAATACCCTGTAACTGAATATTTGTAGCGTGAAATATCGCCTTTCCAACGAGCATAAATCTGAAATTATTTGATTGATACTCTGTGAGATATCGATCACTAAAGCCATCTACCGAAAAATTAATGGATTTCATTTTCCCCAACCAACTATTATACGATATAACAGATGATTTGAACTCATTTTCGCGAGAACAACGCGGACATATCGTAATAATATTAAAAACAAAATAATGTAGAAAAATAAGAATCGTCTTCTTTCTCTGTCGGTACAGCGAAAAAGCGGAATAATGTAACGAAGTCATAACATCTCAGTGAACAACAGTATAATCAGCTGTAAGCATTTCATTACTCGAACAATAGCATATGCAGCGTATCACGATCGTCAGTCATCGGCGCCAGGAATCGAACCTGGATTGCACTGGGTAAGTGCCGGACATACCACCCATTGGACTGGAGAAGAGATGACTTTGACTTTGAAGTAATGACCAAACTTGATACGTGCGGTAATAATAGGGGGACCGGAAAGTAATATCGCGTCTGTCGATATCGATATTCGTTAGTCATACATCAACTCATTGTGCACTTCAAAATCGTGTCAAAGACATTTTGAACTTAGAGTGACTCGTTTACTCGCAAATAATAAAATCTTAAACTATTTTTGCAGTTTATGGTGAAACACCAGAAGAGGTCCATGTCCGACATTCTTCTTGTATGTTCTTTGAGTTTCACAAAGGTGGTAAGGCAATGTTTACTACCAAAAATATTTGCGATGTTTATTCAAACGCATTAAACGTTCGTTAATTGCCAGAGGCGGTTTTCTAAGTTCAAATCCGATAATTCCGATCTGTCCGACTCGTGCCGAACATCAGCAACTCTAGACAATAACTTGTTAAGCGAACCCATGGCAGGCAATCGAGGAACTGTGAAACACTCTTAACAAGTCTTCGTCGACCATCCAAGACAATTTGCAGAAGATTTGGGATCCGCTTAATCTGTCCAAAGAAAGCAAAGCTAAGTGGTTCATTACATGCAAAAATTAATGAGTTAGAATGGAAGGCATTGCCTCATCCACCATACTCGCCCGATATTGCGCCATTGAATACTCATTTGTGCCGCCCGTTGAAGTTTGAAAATTCGCATAATGACCAAAAAGCCATCTCCAGATATTTTGATCAAAAACCAATTGATTTTTATCGATCATGCAATAAAAATTTTCACCCGAGATGGCAAATGGTTGTTGAGGACATTGTTGATTACATTATTGATTAAAAACAAAAACTTTGTAATAATTTTTCTGCTTTAATTTAACGAAGAAAAACGACATTATTTTCGTTTTGCCCCCCCAATATATATGCGATTTGTTGAAAGATGAAGAAGAACTCTTTAAAAAAGTGAATGAGTTTTTCATCTAATTGTGTCATCAATGCAAAGAACGGCTTGAAAAGAAATATTATATGTTGTACGTTTGGGACTCAAACCAGCATTCTTAAGAGATGCTTGAGCACACGCAATATTAAGCTCATTAACGTTTCATTCGCCAACGGCCCACTGCGATTCCGGAAGTCTTAAAAGATTTTATTGATTTCCGAAAAGTATTTATTACTTTTCAAAGATTAAGTTTAAAAATTGATTTGATCTGAGGTCTATTATGGTTATGAGAATTAAAAAAAATGGGAAGGGCTTTGAAAAATCAAATTTTTGGAAATATTTTAATCAAATAGTTATTGAAGAAGGCGTGACGAGGTGAATTTTTAAAGTGCTGCATGAATTTCAGCCTGAGCGAAAATTCAGATGAATTGCTGAAATAAAATGAACTTAAAGAGTGAGTTTGAAAATGTATCTCTTGTAAATGCATCTCTTGTTTAAAATATTGAAGAAAAATGTTTTCAATAATTTATAGGCAATAGCAGACATTGATTTGAACGGAGCTGAGGTGCAAATCATGCCGATGCGCTAGCGATTAATGAAAACTTTTATGCTTTTTGTATAAATGTGGTTGAGACACAAGGAACATCATATCCGTAACATTCATCCAAAAACCAATTAGTCTTTATCTCATTCAGTCTATTTCCATTAAAGATCGTTTCAAGCTTCCCATCAATAAATGTTTTAACAATGCAGTTACGCGTATCTCGATGGAAATGTTTTTTGTTTTTTGGCGACACATTTAATTCATATATGTATGTATTACTTCTCGATACCGCGTGTATTTGAACATCGCCCGATGGCATATTTGATTTATTATGTGGACAAGTTGTGAGGTTAAAGCGCATACTGTTCGATAATATGTTGCATTTTAAAGACTAAAATACTCCAACAAAAATGAAACTTTTTCTTAGTTCGAGTTATCCTTTGATTTGAGGCCGCTACAAGTTCTCATTGCTTTAATTTTTTTTTTTAATTTTTTTTTTTTTTTAAACATTCATTTAATATCATAATCATATTATTGTATATGTGGATGTATCTGCGGCGGATAGATGAGCTGCTGGTGTAGCTTATAACAAGTTGTTCAGATTATATGCGAACACATTTAATTTACGTTATTATTAACACTTTGTGTTTAGATTATTCACTCGCGTGCACTGTTGACATTGAGAAGTGTTTCGGTCTCTTGAGAAAACTTATTTAAAACCTTCTTTTTGTTATTTTGTTTAAAGCTCGAAGGCAGGATTGTGACGTTTGGGAAATGAAATAATTACGGATCTGCTAGTGTTCTAGTTTAATGAATTTTTTTTTTTTTCTCGATGAAAAGTCTCTTGGTTGAAGGTGCCGTCATCAAATAGTTACCGCCGGTTACTCACTTATCGATTGATTGACTCTGACTTCTGCGAAAATTTCGATTAATTTGCGGCTTGCAAGGTGATGGCGGTGATAGAGGATGGACTGACTGTTCTTCTGGAATTGACAAAAACAATTAGTTTAAAATTGTTATATAATGATTTGTTGTTCTTGTTTTTAAAGTCATCTTTTAACGATTAAATAAATTTATCTGCTAATAGAAAGACTTGCACGAGTATATCTATATATATATATATATATATTTTTTTTTTTTTTTTGGGGAAATATTTTTCTCGACCAATTCACTTACCGCTTACCGCTGAATAATGCATTTACAAATACCTACGCTTCATATAGTTGTGACGGGATTATTATTATGAATTAGTTCAACAGAACTATGGAGAATTTTTTGCATAAAAGAAATATAGATTT
>CCAG010003326.1:12500-56795 GCA_001077435.1 Glossina morsitans morsitans
TTAGGGGTGCATTAAGTTTACACACATCTGTTCGATACCGATTAATTTTTATTATACTATTGTAATTGAGTCAGATTCACTTTCTGAACCGATCAAAGGATGGCTCTGCGTTTGCAGTTTTTACGGCCTTTTGATGCATTGCCCCGTTTTTGCTCAAAGGACGAACACTATTGAAAATTCTTCGGACCGGATCACTTTTTCACAAATTTCCCATTGAACGCCTTGCTTTGAAAAATCATTATATGAATAAGTGTAGGGTGGTGTAGGGCATTCAATGGTGGGCCGTGCTTTTCCTTTTGTGTTTTATTTGTTTATTTATTTTTCTTGTTAACTTGGTCCTATGTCCTGTTGTATGGAAGTTGTGCTTGGAATTTTATATACATGTCAATCGCAGCTGAGATGATATCAGTTTATGTTTCGAAAGCTTCCAGAAGTTTTGTCAATTTCATAATTTAAAACATCGTTCAGTAAGTAATATTTCCGAAATATATGTATTTAGCTTACTTGAGTATGATTTGATTCAAATTATGGTGGAGCCGTTGAAAATATTGGACAAGATTTGCTGATCACAATGCATTTCTGATCGACTCTCAAGCCTGGCTATTCAATGAGAGCGTCCTCATCGAGAAAATTAATCCACTTTGAGAACTTTGAGAAAGATTGCTCGGGACGTCAACATCGTTAGTCGTTTAAAAGACTTCGATTATTGTTAATAGACAAAAAGGCGAAGAGGCTTGAACATAGGAGAGTAATCTAAGAAGTTTCCAATTTACGTAGGATCGATCGATTAATGTTAATAGACAAAAAATTCTGTTTCGAAGGCTTCAGAGGAAGGAAAAAAAGGCGAGGAATCTCTGACCAAAAATTGAACATGGGAAAGTAATCTAAGAAGTTTGCTACACATATTCCGGTTCCCAAAACATATTTTTTCTTCTCGCAAAAATTCGATTTTATTCGTCTACATAATTCGATCGAATGTCACAATCAATCCAATGATTTTCTAACCTTTCAGTATTTTTTTTTATAGAAGAATTTCTCGAGACCCTGAAAATATGCTTCAGTTTCCACAATGACTTCCTCATTTGATACGAATCTGTTTCCCTGAAGTATCCTGTTGAGATTGGTCAACAGATAATAGTCGCGGGCGGTTAGTACCGGGGAAGAGTAACGATCGAGGTAGCAAATCGAGAGATGGCTGCCATTGCAGCCATCAACTTGTGATTCGGTGGTTTTGTTCCACTACGAGTCGACGTTGCTTTCTCATTCCGCAATCTTAGGCGTGAAGATAAGTAATTTTCCATTAGCATTTAATAAAAAACCTGCCGCAACGCGTAATGCAATAGAATCATAAAATTTAAAGAATTTTCTCGCTTCAACATAACTGAGTCGTGGTCGCGCTCAATGAAATAATTCATTTGTTTTAATTACTAAGGACTTCATTCTATATTTAAACTTTACCAGTCGTATATGCATCAAGTTGCCTTTGTTTATTTTAAAAATTGTTTAAGTTCGAGTATCTCAGCGGCACACGTTGACGATGAACATTTAAGACTCTGTCGTCACTTATCCCGAAGTAACAATTTTAAGTGATCTCTGAATCTTATTAAAATTCAAAAGGATATCTAGTTTACATTCATCGGTGAGTTTCATTCGGTGGTTACAAGATATGCTCAAACGATAGATTGGCGCAAGAAAAAAAAAAGACGCTCGAACTTATTCAAACTGTAAAAAGCCTACACAGCGTACAACTCGATGGTGTAAGAGAAAAACAATGCATTTCCAAATTTATTTCGAGAATGCGTTAGATATGCCAACTTATTCGTTTATTCTTATTAAAATCATGACAATAATCAAAGCCACGGTCACCGGCACCGGCATTGGCATCGGCATCGGCATCGGCATCGGCACAGTGACAGACACAGTCATAATCATTTGAGTAAAGGTTGACAATTATTCATAAACATTTTTATGCGAGGCCATGCCTACGACGACTGAAAGATTGCTTATCTCTTTTGATTAAAGTGTCGATAACCTGCTACGACGGAGAATATATATTAGATTGATTTCACCTTTAAAATCAATTACAAAGAAATACAAATCAGTTGCTCTTCGCTTTATATCCATCATAGAAGGATAGGAAAATATGTTAATTTCATCACTCAGCGTTTAATAGACTTTCGGCACATAATCGCACACACACACACCCAAATATGCTTTAAAACAGAGATGTATATGTGTTTTTAGAGAGTACTAGAGGCGCTTCTAAATCGATTCAAATGTGTTTGTGCGGCACTTAAGTTCGCAACGATTAAAAAACTTGGCGAATATTTTATCACTTTATACCGATAGCGAGAATTTAAAGGTGAGCGAAGTTCGCTGTACTTGAAAATGGCTTTTATGAATATTAAATGCACAAGTGTGTGTTGTTCTATTTTATCTATATCTTACATGACTATTTGCATAGGCATATATATATATATATGCGTGTATAAGCGAATAAAATCCAAAGTATGTTAAGAAAGTCAAAAAGTAAAAGGAAAAAAATGAATTTTGTTGTATGTTTTTTTTTTTTCACGTAAATGTCACTACGAGGCACGCATATCTATGTATACACTATGCACTGCATTACCAAAATAATGATAGAAACTTTCCCCAGTAAAATGTGCGCAATCAATTTGAATCATTCGTGTATGAAATTTTCATTTACGTCAGCATCTATGCGGAATAATATTATTTTTCATATCGAAAATTGAAATACTTTTCAATTTAATAACATTTTCAAAAATCGATGTGTACCAATAAGTGTGAGTGTGCACTTAACATTTAAGGACACAACGACGTATATTTTAAGTATGAGTGATAATTTGCTTGGATGCATGATTTTCTTAATCAACTTGTATCAACTTGGCAGTTAAGGGGTTCACTTTTATTACTGCAAAGATCTTTTCAACGAATATGAATGAATGGTAAAAGTAGCGTTTGAAGCTGCATTTCACTTAATCACGGTCACGGTTCGTATTATAGACCAGAGATTTTATGAAAATTACGATTTTTCGTTAAGGACACTCAACATTCAGCTGACCATTCACTAATTAGTTTCGTTCGCTTATCGTTTTGTGCATTGCTGTTAAGTCGTCTTAACAACGCGATAGAAGTTCGTAGTGTAGTACTAATGACGTTCCCTAGACGGGCGTTACAATATGGAAGTAAACATAGTCATCCTCGAAAATTACACTACGCTACAATTAGCTAATACTCACACAAAGAAGGATGCCGTCAATATTCGACTTTATCGTCGATTTTATTATTCGCTGCTCAGCTTTTTTTACTCAACACGACTTGCGATACAAGGTATATTAAGCTTGTGCGGATATATGTAACGTCCGGAAAGATTTCAGGTAGACCTGGCTATTATTTTACCGACAGATTGCGAATCATTTTCTGAATCGGTTTAAACTTGTTTGTCTGCCTGTTCGTTTGTCTGTCTGCGTGTCCATGTAATTTGCGTTCAGCCTACAGCTCATCAGTTTTGGAGATATTTTGTGGGGATTCGGTACATTGACGTGTCCTGGTCCAAGGATGTATTCTATTAAAAAGTGTTTAGATTGGACCAGTTTTACGCCCACTGCCCGGTGACGCCTAATCATGAGAAAATTGTTACTTGGAAAAAAATAAAATTGCACTTTTCAACGTCTCTCGATGAAAATTGCTGAGTAAAACTATTTCGGGAAAATTACTTTTATTTCATTTTATTTACTTATTTATTTAAATCGTGTAAAAGGAACGCATGCCTTTCTTATCGCTTATCAACAAATCATATCATCCGTCAGTCATATTAATTTTAATTATAATTTATAATTTAAAATTATCTCCTCCTCTTCTTCTTTCACTTTAAAGGCTTAACATTGTTCAGAAATGAGCAGCTGCGTTATATTGTGATGGATAGAATATCTAACACATATCTGGGAGAGACGCAAGTTCGAGTGTTGTTGCGATAGACCGATAAAGAAGCGGTGCTTTACCACTGCTGACGTTGTTGTTTAAGTCATTTCAATTTGTTATTGGTGGACTTTACATCGATTTAAAAATTTTTAAGTGTGACGGCGAGTAGATCTCCCTGGTGAGAGATTATAATTTTGGGCTATCTTTTCATTTTTATAGCTTACACCACTTACGGTACAAGAAGGAGTTTGACGTAGACCCAACTTTCAATACATCGATCCACTCAGAATCGTTTTCTGAATCGATTTAAACTTGTTTGTTCGTCTGTCTATCGTGTTTTCGTCTGGTCAACTTATAGGTCGCAAATTTTTTAGATATTTTGATAAAATTTGGTACAACGACGTGTTTCGGCCTAGGGGCGAACGCTGTTAAAAATGATGCGATTCGAATCGCCTTTCCAATCACTTTCTATAATTTGAAAATCGATTGTATGAATACTTGGAGAGTTAATTGGGGTATTTAAAAGTGGGGGCCGCGAAGGGTGTATTCATTTTGTCAGAAAATTTGCGGCACTCAGAAGGACGCTTCAGAGACTCAACAAGGTGCATATTATATATTGACCAGCATCAAATTCTAAGTCAATTTAAGCTTATTCGTCTGTCCGTCTAAGTAACGTTTGCAGTAAACGTTCTCTTCCTGGCCGCAAAAATTAAGCTATCGACTTCAAATGTGGCGGAAACAATGGAAGTTCTTGCACGCAGGTTGGTATCGAAAATGGACCAATCGAACGAAGAGCACGCCTACAACACCCGAACGTCACCCAAACAATAAATGCTAAAAACACTTGTGCTTTCCACGTTTTTTGTTTGTTATCCGCAAACTAGAAGAGACACACGATATAATTTTTCATTTTTATCCTAAACAAGTAAGAAAATTATATATAAGCCGATAATTGCTTCGTTTCCTTCGATTACGAATTCTTTTAAAATTCTATTTTAATCAGTTATTTATTAAAACTTGAACAAACTACTAAAAAGAAATTGAATTTGTCCGGTTGTCTTAAGAAAAAAGAAAAAATATTAAGGATCTTAAGAAGAGAAATATGTAATGATAGGATGAGAGAGTTTTGTTAACTTATATTAGTTTAATTTGATACAATAATCAATGCAGCAAAAGTATAGAAAATGACATAAGTGAGTCTATTCAAAGGAGTACGGGAGATAAGAACCGGCAGAGTTTGTTTGAATCCTTTGGTTGATCAATAGAATATGGCGAAATAGTCACAGACGTTGTGAAATTCGACTTTTGCCATTCGATGTACCTTGTCTGCGAACCAACGAAATCCTAATCCTAAAATTGGCAACTCTATTAATTAAGTAATTTTCCCGGATTCGTTACAGATCAATGGTTTAAAGAAGAGAAAAATGCATTTTCTTCTAAGAGCCCCACGCAGACGATTGAGTGAACTCTTGACAGAAGGGAAGTTTACTCATTACACAATAGATAGGAAAATATTGAAAAATGCACTTCAAGTCAAATAAAATTTTCTTTCATTTAACTTGAGTTCAATCGAATGCAGTTATTAGGAAACTGAGCCTAAAAACAAACTTTCATTTCAATGTCAGATAACATCCATAAGAGAGCGTTGTGTTTCTTTTTAGAGTCAAAAATTAGAGACAAACAAAAAAAAAAAAAAAAAAATCAAAAATTGAACATTTGATTAGAGTCGGACGGCTCTTGCTTAAGTAAAGGGAAAAAAAAGAAAAAAAAAAAAGAAGATAAATAAATGAAAGAAAAAATGAAAAAGTAATCAAAACCAAAATGAGGTAAATAAAAAGGATGTGTGGCTTGGAATGTAACCACAATTATTGTCAAGATTCTGTGACAGTTGGCTGTTTTGTTGTCTTTAGCATGCGTTGGTTCAATGTTATCCTTTGACTAAATAACGAGCTTTTTCTCTTTTTTTTTTTTTTTTATTTTGTTTTGTTAAATATCTGTTGATGGTGTCCTACGAGCGAGTGAGTGTGCGTATGTTTACGTATTCGCCTTTGACAAAAGAGTGCAATATATGTATGTTGGCTTGTTTTGTTGAATGGTACGTGTGTGTGGATGCGTGAGTGTGTGCTTATGCTGTGTGTTTACGTATAGACAGTACGTTTGTGTACATTGCATACGCCTGTGTGTAAAAGTGTTTTATTTGTCAAGACCTGTCGGTCAAATGAACCGAATAATACATCAAACGCCGTTAAGTGGGGGTGACAAATCCACACAAGAGTTGATTACATTTTAGTCGTTGCCGCACAATAACCAGCCGAAACCGTCAGCATGCAGTCTATTAAAACGAAAAAAACAAAAAAAAACAAAAAAAAAACAAAAAAAAAAACAGAAAACACAACAGTTAACGGAATTCAAAGCCGTCGTCCGTTGGAGTGGTTGACGAGTCGGCTGTTTGGTTGGTTGGTTGGTTGGTTGGATTGTTGTTTGTTGGTTTTTTATTCGGTTGGCTGGTTGCTTCGTCCGTTGATTATATTAATGTTGATGTTAGTGTGCGGCAGCCAAGTTTAATCAATTTTTTCATTGAACGAAATATACATTTAATGTAAATTGGTTGACTGTAGCAATCAAACTATTACTGCACTGAGAGAAGAGGAAAATAATCAATTTTTCTTTTTCTCTACATACAAAACTAACTATCTTGGCATTTGTTTGCATTTGCTGTCCGTTAAGCGTTCAAAGACGCGCTAGAAGTTGTTCCGCGATTATAATTGTTTTACATTAATCTTATGAATATTATTATGTAAGTGGTTTTCAAGAAGAAGCATGTAAATGCTTTTATGCGCTTGTTGTTGTAAAGGAACCCCATTAATGAAACGTGACTTTTCATACGAGCATTCCTGTGGTTATCAACGTGATTTATTTTCGTAAAAAACTAACTGCTCGTTAATGACAAATTTCTGACAAACAAATTAGGATTCGTTACCGCATTTTTTTTGTTCCCTTTTCCTTTTCTTTTCCTTTGCTTTTCTCGTTTTCTATCAACGATATAATTAGAATACAACGAGGACAACAATAAGCAACAAAAGTAAATGCATTGTGGTTTTAGATTACATCTCGTGCATAGCGTCAGGCGTAAATAATTCAGTTATTAGCTTAAATAGATCCTCGTGAGCGTTCGCTGACACCCCCCATCTATATCTTACCATCGCCGAATCCCAAGTCGATTACTTTTGTGAATATTTAAGAGCGAAACATACGTTCACCAATATGCATATGTTAAGCAAGCATGTCTTTGGTCGGGGTCTTCTGCTTTTTTTTTCCTTTTTTTTATTCCTCAAATGCCAATTATACGCTAAATGGTTTTAATAATTATGAAATATCATGTCATTCTTGTCTTATTCTTCTTCTTTTACTTATACATCTTATTGTTGTTGTTGTTGTTGTTGTTGTTGTTATTGTTGTTATTGCATAAGCACTGTATAAAAAGATAGTTAAACTAATCTGTATTATCTAACGTTCTGGCAAGCAAAGCTAATAACGAAAAGATATCCTTTGTGCTTGTGTTTGCCGTTATAACCACCAAGAGTAACGATACAAGCTTGTATTTTATGTGTATTTAGCGCATATGCATAACATATGCAGGTTTATGTGAATATCGAATATGCCAATGGGTACGTAATGAACTCAATTCCTACTTATCATCATAATTTCATTTCGTTGCGGAGGGTTGTTGTTAGTATTATAGTAGTAAGCACGTGACCTTGTTTACGCTTCTAAACGATGCTCAAGAGCCTGGCCAAGTGATGAATTATGCAGGTCTAAAGTCGGAACTGAAGTGATTAGTGAAGACGTCATCATCGTCATCATCAAAAAAAAAATATATAAATTTTTTTCTCCAAGTCACAAACATACGAACGCACACACACACACACACACACTTGCATTCACTTACATATGGGTGAGCAAAGTAAGAATATTTGTGCATTGATATCGCATTGTAAACGTTAAAAGCCAAGAAGTGTGAGTGGCATCGAACGACGCTCGACAAGACGACCGTGTTGTTGTTAATTTTTTCATTTTTTCCGGCAGACGCCCACTCTAACGTGTGTTCGATATTCTCTCACCTGACATCAAACTAACAAACAAAACAAAAAGCACACAAGAGCCATACAAACCAATATAAACATGTTATATAAGTAGAATGAAATTTTTAAGTGAATTTATATATGTACGCTTATGTTCATATGCCTCTCTCTCTCTGCGTGTGTGTGTGTGTGTGTGTGTGTGTGTGTGTGTGTGTACAAAGATTTAATAATGGAGAGAATAATGGATTCTTTATGAAAGATAAAACAAAGTTTGTGAGATATTTTTTTAATTTTTTGTTGCTTTTATTCTTTACTCTTTATTTTTTATTTATTTTCTTTTTTTTTTTTTTTGTTTTTTTCTCTTGTTAACAATGTAATATATATACATACATATATAGCAGTAGACTTGTGCATGGGCTTTAATGTGTGACGATGTCAGTTTGCAGCTTTCTGTCTTTCTACTTTTTTTTGTTTTTTTGATGGCCAACATTAAAAAAGTGCGATGCCACAACGAAACGGATACATTACGATGGGCACGTGCACCTTATTTGCTTGATACTTAATTAATTTCATAACATGTATATGCATATACTGACACACAATATACACAAAAAAAAAATCGCTGTAATAATAATGGTAACCAAAGATTTCCTAATAATATTGTCAGCCTTTTTCAGTTTTTTAATATGTATATAAAAATCTGTAAATTAACTGTATATCGGTTTACACAGTATATGCATGGACTTCCATAGTTTGCAAGTTTGCGTGAATGAAGAATTAAATCTTATTTGCAGAAAAATGAAAAACATCCGTCACTGAAAGAAATCTCCTTTTACATAGTATCCGATACAAGTCCAGAGGAGAGTGTGCGCTGCGCGTTAAACATATTTATTTATAAATTTATTCGCCTGCAGCTCTTGCAATATTTACTCTTGAAACATTAACAGAAATTACTAAATATTTTAAATTTCTTATAGCAATGAGAGCAAAAACGATTTTTTTAATTTTGTTTCATTTTGTTTTTATTCTTATCTTCTAACTCTTTACATTATTCAACGTTGCTTTGAACTCGGCTTATAAATAGGTAGGTAAATGGGTAAATAGATTTAGGCTTTTACGTTCTTACATTATGTGCAAAATTTGGTGATAAGAGAATAAATCCTCTTTCCTTAACAAATCGTTTCGCTAAACCTTATAAGTTCGTTAAGTTGCGACGAAGTTCACATAGAGCTTGAATTAATCTGACGGGAATTTTCGTACGTCTTAAGTGTAAAAACAAAACAAAATTAAGAACAATAATGCGTTCGTCGCTACTTTTTCCACTTTTCATGGCGACATACGAACTCCGAGTCGAAATGATCCACTTTTTGGGCATTAGTTATACAAACGGCAAATGCACGGCTCAGTCGGACAATAAGACATCCATTGGCAAGTGGATGTCAGAAGAAGGAATATGCCATTAATAGAGCGGCTGAAATTTGTTATTACAGTTCAGTGCTTTCAACGTTTCGTGTTGGTTGCGTTTCGGTTTACCACATATGGCCAAGTGTCTTCATCCTGCTCAGCATATTGCCTGTAATGGTTAGATCGGCCAGATTGGGTCTTGGCAGGAAGGTTCTTCGCTTTTTTTTTTTCTAAGTTTTTCAAATACGAATCGTGAGCACGGACCCATATTTTGACGAGTTTGTGATCGATATTGATTGTTGAACGGATTTGACTGACGGCTTTTCACGACTCTATTATGTATCGACAGGAAAACTGTGAACCTTACTACAGCTGGCACTTCTCGCTAAACGTTGTGATATTGATTAAGGCACCTCTTCAAAGATCCTCCGGATAACTAGATTAGTTTTGCTTTGGAAATTTAGAAATACTCGCCGGAGACTGTGCGAAGGTGATTTCTGCGTAACACATTACTTTCAACCGGACTCGTACAGCAGATCTCCTATGTGACCAAAATAATTTGTACATTGCGTCTTTCAGTCATTCTATGGAATATTTCTATCAAGTCTTAGATAAACGCTTGTTCAGCAACGTAAGTTCCGGTGCTTTCCTTATCGCGAACTTGTTCCTGAGGTGAACATGTCTACATAGCAACGGGCTTCTTTAGATCCGAATAAATATTTGCAAAAATTGTTAATGTATGTTTTGTGTATGTTTGTTTCTTTGCCGGTAATACAGAATCTTAGTTTGATCAAACATATATTACACTTAATGGGGCCTCTGACGTGCATCTCCGGATCTTGCAAATTGAAGAATAAATTTATTATAACTTTATTCTGCGGCGATCGGTCTAAAGATATCGATTCTAATAATAAGCACTCGGAGGCGTCAGCCGACATGAGTTCTAGCAAATCTGCTAGAATTTAAAGCTTGTAGACAATACGGTGGGAATTATGACATCACACTCATATGTACTTGAAATGTACTTAGAATTGTAGGGGTCTCAATAGCACGCGAGCTACATAGCAAGCAATAGGCGACGTCATTCACTGAACACAACAATTCATATCGTTTAGGGTTTCACGCTGTCTCCGTGGTGACAGAATGAGAAAAAAGATATGGGCGATTTTGTTCATCCTAAACAAGGCCGGATCGTAATATTATCATGTACGTCCTTGCGATTCGAGAGTAACCGCAAACATCGCGACACTTTTCAAAGACTCGTTCCCAGTTGTCGGGATTCGGTTGAATGTTCGCAGACATGTTCTGCAAACCGCAAAATTCTAAGCAGTTATCCTTTGCCCAAGCAAGGCATCCCTTTCGGTAGGATTATATTATAATGCTTTTGAGTAATTGGCAGTACGCAACTTAAAGTCGCTCTTACATTCAAATTCTTCATACCTGACGAACTATCATCCAATTTCTCCGCATAGATGTTCAATGTTCAAAAAGAGGTATCGGCACAGCTCTAGGCTGCACTACAACTTGTGTGGTCCAAGGAGGCTCAAAGGCTTGTTGAAAACATATGCTGCGAACATGTGGTGAAGATAAATGCATGGTCCGAAAAGTTGCGCTGTAAGAAAAGCAACACCCAAAGTATACTTCAATTGCTGACGGTTTGGAATTATTAATAGTTAAGATTGGCATAGTAAAGCATTGGCCGACAAGTTGCGAGAAAACTGAAAGAAATTGTGGTCTTGCAATCGTGATCGAAGATGAGAGAAACACATTCCTAGGATCGAAAGTCTTTTGTCCTTTATGAACTGCCGCAATCAAATTTTTTACGCTTCAACCAAAAAACAAAGAACAACAAGCAAGAACAATGCAAATCACGCACCTCTTGTCTATCCCGCAATTATTAACACTGCCTGAATTAAGTCTACACCTGGTTCCGGTACTTTATTAATGATTTTAGTGCTTACGGAACTTCTTATAGTAGATGAGCTTCATTTCAAGAAGGTTCTCGAAAATGTAGGTGTGGCAAATAATTTTCTTTGAAATATTGGACAAGCTCGACGAGCGAAATGTCTCAAGCTATTCCCTCATATGCACATCAATAAATTTGATTACGTTTCAACCGATTTTATTATACATATAAAATGTTGCCAGGTCAGTGATAAAAATTCTAAAATTTGATTATTTATTGTGTGCCATGACGATTCACTAAAGCTTGTAATAGTTAAATGACTAAGGGGACGACTTAGAGAAGCATGAATGTCTTAAGGGATCAAATGATTAACCGACCTCTGCGATTAGAAGCGGTGGATATGATTGGTTGTGCGACAAATTTTATACGACGATGAGTATAAAGAATTCGACCTAAATTTAATAGTAAAAATTACAACAATTCATAAACATGCTAACAGCGTAATCTACGTTTATACATTTGAACGATCTAGGCGAGTGTTACAATGCATTGTTATGATTTAATAACATGCATAAATAGCTGTGAAATTGTAGTGAGTAAGCGAAACACTTTTAGTTAATAATTTTTTTTTTTTTATTTTAAACGCGATGAAGATAGCAAAGTTATATAATGCACATATAAAAACACACACATTTTTACATACACACACACACAAACACACATACACATTCATACACATACATACATACATGCATACATATATATATATATATATATATATATATATGTGTGACTGTATATGTGTGTGCGTACATGCATCTGATGACAGTAGATGGTTCGACGCGGTAGATTAATTAAATTCAGAATATATACAATTACGACAATAATATGTGTGTGTAGTTTGTGCCTAAAGGCCAACACACTTCACTTGACACTTGAATGAAACCTTTTATTTTATAGCATTAATTATATTAAAAAAAAGAAAAGGAAAGGACGAAAGAAATAACCTAAAAAGGAAAGGAGAAAAAGCAAAAAATAAATAAATAAATAAATAAATAAAGTGAAATGAAAACATTAATGACGTGACAATTTTTTAAACAATTGTCAAATACGCAATCAACATGCAACAACGAATAATTATATAAATCTATTTATGTGTAACTCTAATTAAAATGATAAGTTTCTCTGCCGTCCCTTAATTAATTATCAATTTACTTGACTCACGCATCGTGTATTTCAACGCTGACGACATCAACGCTGTTGCAAGCATTGTTGTTGCGTTCCGTTGCATTATGTTGCATAATGTTCATAAAAAGTATCATAGAATAGAGAGAGAGAGAGAGAGAGATAGAGAGAGAGAGAGAGAGAGAAAGATAGCGCCAACATGTCAATGTGTGTCAATTGTACGAATGACTGAATGAAGAGTAATCTAAACTAAATATTTTCGTAATCGATTAGCGTTAACAAAGAAAAAAAAGAAGAAAAAAAGAAAAAGAGAATAGAAAGAAAAGAAAGAATAAAACAAGCAGAAAAACGAAAACGATGTGCGATCATGATTAGTGGTGGTATGTAATTGCTGAACGCTGGCTGCAGTGTTCGGCCTATTAAGGAATAATTGTTTGTGTGCAGCAACACGGTAGCAGGTAAACATCAAATCATTGTATTTATGTTGTTATGCTTTTTGTTGAATTTGTATGTTTTTTTTTTTTTTTTTTTTTTAATTTTCGGTTTTTGGCAATAATTCTTCTTTTAACTGTTTTTGACCGTTGGTGCTGCTGCGAGCATATCAACAATCTCTTAAAAGGAATTCTTTCAAGAGTAGCAACAAATTATTGTTTAATTAATTTTGTGCATCCAAAATACACACACGTACATGCATATATACATATATACACATGTATATTAAAAAAACAAAAAAAAAAAAAAAAGAAAGACCTAAACGTTCTTTGTTTGCATTTTGATATCTGTGGGAATTCGTTTAACCGACACTAACTGACTCGTGAATGTTTATATGTATGTACAGGTAAATATTACTTTGGCTTTTTTGAAACGATTATTGGAAATATTTAGAAAACATTCGAAACCTTACATAATACATATTTAATATGTACTCATACACAAACTGATACACTCATATATTTGTATATACGTATACATATATATATATGCATGCTTATAGTCAGACTTACTAGCAGAGAGGCTTTTTAGCACCAGTTCATATATACGATTAAACTGGTCATCGTTGTCATATCATATGATGATTTAATTGTGTTTTATGTTTTATTTGGTTTCAAAACAAGCGCCGCCTTACTGTGTATCACAAGGTTCTGTCAAAATGGGTTTTTTTTTTTTTTTTCTTCATTGTTTCATTGCTTCGTTGCACTCAATTGAAGGGAGTGTATTAGTTTTGTCCTTTCGCTTGCAACTTTTCGCCTGAGCGTGTCTGAATACTATTTCCACGGGTACCCAGGTGGCATCTCTGAGACCAACTATTGAAGGTTTGCACTTTTCACGCTAGCGTTGAAGTAAAAGTGAAAATCTTAATTTTAGTCTTGGAAAACGGCACTACAGATATTCTGAAATAAGAAATAAAAAAAAAAATTGGCGAAATTTGTCCAAAGTAGATCTGAAAAAACTCGAGAAAATCAGATTAACATCGGAGATCGAATATTGGCCACAGTACCGTTCAGAAATTCAAAAGATATTAAATCTTTCCCAAATATTTTCATCATACGCATATATCGCTCATACGCCATGTTCCTTCGAACAACTTTCTAACATATTAACGTTAAGCTTGGATGATGTGAAGAGTATTCCGAAGACGACTTAAAGGTGTATAAAACTTTTCTCACTTGTTCTGAAGTTTATTTATTTATTTATTTATTTATTATTATTATTATTATTATTTTATTTATTTGCTTATTTTTTTTTTTTTTTTTTTGAAACTTTTTACAGGCAGGCAGATTATGATTCGATCAGTGTAATCGTATTATTTAAACAACTTGTTTAGGCATTTATCGCATTATTAGTGGTATCAGTTGACCAAACAATTGACTTTAACGTGGAGAGTGAAAAGCTGCGGGATGTGCTTTGCTGACAGTGGGGGTCCTTTTGAGAATTGGCTGAGATTCCAATAAACCACAACGCAATGCAACACTGATTCAAAGTCAATCAATTTATTCGCATGCAGTTCGCTTGCTTTTTAGTATATCGTTCTTCTTTTTCTTTTTCTTGATTTTACTTTTTTGTTTTTGTTTTTTTTTTGTTTGTTTGTTTGTTTGTTTGTTGGTTTATTTTCTTTTACATTTTTTTCACATCAGAAATTTATTACACACAAATATCGCTTTCGCAAGCAGTGACTGACTCTTTGTCATAATGAATGTTGTGTGCGCATGCTCAGAATGATTCTATGCGAACCTCGTTCGATTATATTTAGTCGGTTTAGCTTGGCAGGCATGAGCTCAGTAAGTAAATTAAAGCGCGTGCCGACCCCCACTGACAAATTTGTTTTACAGATAAAACCGAGATTTAAGAACGCGTGAAACATGATATTTCTCCATTAATATAAATCATGATATTGTTGGTTGTGTGAATGTTTATACCTTTATACGAACAATAATTTAGTGTAAAGAAATAATAACAATACCAACAACAAAATTCATAAAAACGTCATTGGTTTTGTCGTCATTGGTGCTGGTAACTACTAGCCGTAGCGACGGAATACACTTATCTTTCATTATAGCGCAATAGATTTACACATAATTTCCATAGCAATTTGAACAGGTCCATGCATGCGTGCGTGCTTGACTTTTTCGAAAATATTTTTCCAGCTCCATCGAAATCGAATCAAAAACTGAATCAACTCTCTGTCAAAGAATGCGAATCTTAATCTTAACAACGATTTTGCGACGGCGCTTAATATTATTACGTAAACGAGAACGAAATGGTTTTGGTTTAAAAAAGAAAACAAAAGAAAAAAAACACAACCAGAGACAAGTAATGATAAAAAAAAAATGTCTTTGTTTCGAACTAACAGTACCTAGCGGTGCAACATAACCTTTACAATTTGACGAGATTTAATGGGTTAAGATGTTAAGCGTTTAATTACGCTACGTTTCGCTAACACTTCAAGCCGCTTAAACGAATTCATCACGCACAACTGACTAATCGTAAAGTAGTAGTCTGTTAATCTAATAATGAAAAACAGTTTTAATCAACGCTGGATACTTGTTAAAGTTGCGATTAAATATTTTTAATATTCAAAGCAGTTGCTTGGCCTTTGCATTCATGCTGTATATGCTTGTATATGATCTAATGTCCAACTTTGACATGAAACCACTACGTTGATCAGGTTCAAAGTTATCAGAAAATATGAAAAACAAATGCTTATTAATTTCTTAATGAATCATTGAGTAGATTCAATTAAAATTGAAATCTTGAAGGCGATTTTTACAGTTGCTCTTCTTCTAATCGCCAACACTGCCTATCAGCTTTCAGTTTTTGTTTTAACGGTAGTAGAGCATGAAACAACTCCTTTGGCGAAGGGTAAATGGATAGACAGACGTACGGAAAAGTTGAAAGCGAAAGGGACAAATTACAGAAGAGTTGAGTAAAGGAATGACAAGGAGCGAATCGTTTGGAAGATGGACAGACGCATAGAGAAATGAATAAAAAACGTCAAAGAGAAGAAAGAGGTACTAGAAGAGGGAGAGAGAGAGAGAGAGAGAGAGAGAGAGAGAGAGAGAGAGAGAGAGACAAATTAAAGGAGGGATAGACGTGATGATAACTTGGTGGGACACAAACGAGAACCAAGTAAATTCAATTCGTAATAGATAAGACATTGACCCGAACCTTGGATATCCGTAACCATATCATAAGATTTCATTGCTTCATTACGGGCACATCAACAGCGAATTCGATACCATTTAGGCCTTATATCGTTTTATAATTCATAGGCTATGAAAGTAGAAGCTTTTTCAAGATTAGGTTAGTTTTTGGCCATACCCTCGAAGGGATCCCGGGTATTTTCAGTGGATAGGATCTAAATAAATTCATTCAATAATTTTCAACTTTTCTGCCTTACGATCGATGAATCCCAACAAGCGAAAGAACACGCAACTAGACAAAGTTAATATCACCCCTTTTTCCGGTGGTGTGGACAATTGAGATTTGTAACGTGCTCGATAGCCATCTCTTTGAAGAAAAAAGAAAATAGATGACAAACTCGTGCTGCGTAACAACAACAAATCCCTATGTTTGCATTAATGAAAATTCGATCTTTTCAAGTTTTGCTCCTCGAACTTTTTTTCACTAAACACAAATTCAAGTGTAATTGTCTTCTGCGAGCGTAGGAGAAAGAGTTTTCTTCTCTTGCAATTAATTCCTTTGGTTCTTTGATTAATTATTCGGCTAACAAATTGATAAGCAATTTAGAAACTCAATTCAACCGTAGACAGACGATTTATATAAAGTCGTCTTAAATGGTGAAATGGTGAGGGCGGCTTATGTTCGATAGGACTTTGAAATCGCAAGAGCAAAATTTTATATTTATATTATATATAATATCATATGCATCGCATTGGTATGTCGGTTGTGTTTTTTTTTTTTTTTGTTTTTTATGTTGTTTTGATGATGTTGTTGCTGATATATATATATATTTCCACGGTATTCGGTACGGTTTTTGCGTGTTGATCAGACAATAATTATAGTTTAAGAGGAAATATTAAATGGTACAGCCATTCAGCATACATTCGTTTATTCATTCAATCGTCAACCGTCATCGTTACGGCATCATCACTGCAGATCTTCGTACCTGTGCATATATGCGTGGTATATGCGTGGTATATGCCTGGGTATGGGTATGGATATATGTATGTGGATGTGTGGATATGTGTTTATCTAAATAAAAGAAAGAGAAATGTGCATACAAGCTCCTCGACGTAAATACGAATCGAAACTATTGCTTTGTTTTTTTCAGGTAATATAATAAGCGGTCGATCGGTTGGCCGACGAATCGGCCGAATTGCCGGCCGGTCAGTTAGTCAGTTTTCATTAGGTTATAAAACACATTGCGTGAGGCGCCTTCATGCAGTCGATCAAATTTAATTTCAATGTGAGAAAATTATCAACGTGCGTTGGAGTTTCGAAATTGAAGCGCTATTAAAAACAAGTTCAAGTTACCAGAACGGTACACTATTACCGCCGGATCAAAAGCATACAAAAGCACCGGCCGGCCAAACTGAATAAATAAATGACTTACCTCTGCGTGGATTTATTATTTAAAAGTTCCAATGAAACGTAAATATCAACGACAACGACAACGATAAGGACAACAGCGAACGTGAAACAAAGGATAACGGACAGACATCATTAAAACGTTTGTTATTAATTGTTAAATTTAACTCCCATTTATGACGACGATTACGATGAATGAACGAACAGTGAGCGAGTGAGTAGTCCACCAAAGTGGCAACCGTGTTATTACGTTTTATGATCAATTATGTGGTAAATCGTAAAGCATTTTAATCGAAAAATAAACACACATTTATTACTGCATTATATACTATACGTCATCTTTGCTTTTTTGTTTTTTTTTGTTTTTTGTTTTT
Source organism: Glossina morsitans morsitans (assembly GCA_001077435.1). Lineage (NCBI taxonomy): Eukaryota > Metazoa > Arthropoda > Insecta > Diptera > Glossinidae > Glossina > Glossina morsitans. The sequence goes on from CCAG010003326.1 coordinate 30,443, forward strand.
TTATGATCGTTCATCATTTTTTGCCGTAAATGCCGCATTAAGTTCCTTTCATTTGCTTTCAATTTTCAACTGTGTAAGTGGAATAAGATCTCCTTAATCTTCATCTTGTTCTCATTCGTCTTCCTCTTCTACATTTTACATTAAATTTGTAATAATTTCTGGAATAAATTCATAAAATTTATTTATTAATTTTTTTTTTTATTTTTTTTTTTTTCACTTATTGACTTTAATCAGATATAATTGAAGGAAGCCTCTCATCTACTAGCAAATAACAATTTATTTTATTATCGCACTCTCGCACATAACGATTTGCTTGATGCATTGCGACGCATCGAATTAGCCAAAATAATAGTTTTGCAACATTGCTTGTGCAAAAAAAAAAAAAAAAAAAAAAACGATAGAAATCTTTCAAGTTATTCACACATTCGCTGGCAGAACATAATAAAAAGCAAAACAAAATGAAGTTTCCGTTTAAAAGTCACACGTACGCATCGAAGAAACGCATTTCACGAGTTTAATTCAAAAAACGCTCGTATGCAAATTAATCGTTTAGGGGAAAATTGCGCAAGATTTTTAAAAGTGATTCTCTTTGCTTGTGTTTCGCAATAAGATACAGATCTTAATGGTTTGTAGTTTTCATGCGTAAATGCCTCTAAAAAGTGTGTGTGCGTGTGTGTGTGCGTGAAAATAATAACGAAATCATTCAAGCGCTTGAAGACGCTGCAATTAGACAAAATCGGAAATGTTGAATATTTTTCCTTCAAACTTTCAATTGTCGTGTTTTTTCCTTTCCTTTTGTCTTCTAGTAAAACATGAGAAGCTGAAGCTAGTAGTAGCTAGAAAGTCACCCTACTCATCCCTAGCAATAATATTATTATTATTATTATTATTATTCATAGGAAATTCATCGTATCCGCCTAAGCTCCTATCTCTCCAGTTTAAATATGTTTATCAATACTATTAACTTCTTTGGCTCGAGGCATCTTATTGCGTCTGGATTTAGGAACTGTTCGCCAAACTCCCGATTTCTAAGTCTGCAGTAGTCGTGCATAGTCGTGCCAGATATTGTACAACGGTTCAATTCTCCGTTCGCCAAAATTATTCGAAGGCACTAATTATTATCTGAGGTATAATTGTTATTTTTTTGTGTCCCTGAAAGGAATCAGTGATAAATCATATATCGCTTCTCCTTAGCTGGAATAGCTTATGGGCTATATTGGAAAAATTTATAAATCATTTTGCGTGCGTTGTCTTGCCCCTCTGTTGCCCCTCTGTCGAGGTATAACAATGAGAAAGTTACCTAAATTAAATATTAAAAGAAGCCTTTATCGAATTTTGACGAAGACAAGAGAAGTCGAAGTGGCCTCGTATCAGACGGTTATATAAGACTAGCAAGAATTGAAATTTATGGTGAGGTAAATCTTGTGCATCCATCAGTTGATGAATTTATCCTTCTCCGTCTATGTACAGTTAAGTTAAATATCAAATCGATATTCTCAACAATTCGTGAATAACTGGATCTTGAATATATATGATCTTGTCGTTCACTTGTAGGCAAAATTATATCGCCACGTTTGCAGTTTTTGCCCTTCCCGTGAACATGTCATAAATTCTGCTCTCAATTGTCAGTAAGTTTTATGCAGACGGTTGATTAAGTGGTTGTGTGTTATTTGTTTTCAACAAAAAAAAAAAAAAAAAAAACAACAACAAAATTATTATAATTTATTAGGCATATGAGTTTCCTTTTGTAGTGTCCTTTTGTTTTTTTTACAAGTGCTGAGCGTTAATTTGAGAAAAAATTATAAGACGTTTTCCTCATAGATCGTCTGTGCTGTTAACCACTGTTGCTGGTAGAAGGGTAAGACGCCGCAGTCGCCTCCGCGGTCGTGGTTGCAGTAGAAGTAGAAATGGGAGTGGAAGTAGAGATAGGAGTAGAAATAGAAATAGCAGCAGAAGTAGAAATAGAAATAGAGATAAATAGAAACGGGGATGTTGCCACGGGGAGCGCAGGCGACGTAAGCTGTGCTCCGCATTAGTGGTTTTGTAGTTGTGATTTTATTGTTTTGGTTTTGTGGTCGCAGTTTTGCAGTTGTAGTTTGGTGGGTGTGGTCTTGTGGCTGCAGTTTTGTAGATGTGGTTTTTGTGGTTGTAGCTTTGTAGTTGTCGTTTTTATTGTCCTCGCCAATAGGGTTCAATGGTTCAATGCGAAACATGAAGGTCTTGGTTTGAAGAATTTTCTTTCGATCAAGCATATCAGCGTTATTAAGGCGGACTCATCCAAGCTATGTGTGCGACTGTGCAACGCAAACAGCCGCAAATGGAAAGCTAAATAGCCAAAGAGCCAAAGAAAATTATTCAAAGAATAGAAATCGGAATAGAAATAAAAGAATAGACGTCGCAGTCGCTGCCGCTGCCGCGGTCGGACATACGAGTAGAAACAGAAATAAGAGTAGAAGATACAAATATAAGTAGGAGTAGTCATAGAAATGACAGCAGAAGTAGAAATGGAGTATCCGCGACGTCGGCGGCAACCGCAATTGCGGTCGGGACATCTATTCTATTCCTATTTCTGTCCGTACACCTATATCCATCTAAATTTCTATTTCTACTGCTAATTTCTATCTGTACTCCTACTTCTATTCAAAAGAGTAGAAATAGACGAATGAAGTAGGAGTAGAAATAGAAATAGAAATAGGAGTACAGATAGCAATAAGAGTAGAAATAGAAATAGCAGTAGAAATAGAAATGGAAATGAAAATGGGAATAGAAATAGCAGTCGCGACATCTATTGTTCTATTTCTATTTCTATTTCTATTCCTATTCTTATTTCTATTCCTTCGAAAACGTGATAAAGTTTAAATGACGTTATTAAGCAAAACGGACGCCTCACCAAATATTAGTTTTTAATAATATATCGTTTTTGTTCTTGGTATCCTTCGTTATATGAAGAAAACCCGATATTAATGACGCTAAGTTTTTTGAGTCCTTGAAGTTATTTCATTTTCCTGCCCATTGGAATATGTTTGTTTGTTTTTTTTTTTTTTATATTTTAATATGTATTTCCTCGTAGTACAAAACAGTAAAATAAATTTTTATGCTTGGACAATGGAGTAGGTTTAACAAGCGTTTTTATTTTTTGGAGAGCGAAAAAACGCCATATTAATGAGACTCATCGCACGTACCTTATAACAACGGCGACAGCACATCCCAATGCAATACTCCTGCTTATTCCCGAAAGGGTTTTTCAATTTACGACACAGCATTTTTATGGTGAAAAATCCCTTGATTACCATTGTTTGGCGTAGTGCGATCTTGTCTTGCTTTTAAGATTCGCTTTATTTGCATTAATGGTAGCGGAGGTTTGGTCAAGTTCAACCAGGTGATAATGCAGTGCAAAATGGTGTCACGATTAATCGCATTTATCAATGCGGTGGTAAAGGTTCATCTAGCTCGCCTTTTCCTCTTCAGGGGTTAATATTCTGGAGGGAGCGAATTCAGGCACAGATGCAATAGTTAAACGTATTATTCAATATCATATAGTATTAGTTGGGTTCTTTCATGAATATCATAGATCTTATGCTTAAAAATGAATTAAATAGAAACGCAGTACATAAACAGATGGTGCACGTGTAAGGGAATAGTGGCCATTATATGTTGTAATAAAACAAAAAATAGCCTATGGTTCTAATTATTGGACTTAAGTTGAACCTACAAGCATCTCAGTCGGATCGGTACTTGAGAATTTCATTAATGAATTAGATATGAAAGAACTAATCACAACATGGTTGTGTTATGTTCGGCAAAACACGCATTGAAATGTAAAAAATGAAAAATTCTATTTTCATACCCACCACTTTAAGGATGAGGTATATCCATTTTGTTTTTTTCCAAAAGAAAGCTTCAGAGACCCTATAAAGTGCATATATCCTCGATCAGCATGAAATTCTGAGTTGCTTTAACCATGTCTGTCCGTCTGTGTGTCTATGTATACTTCATATTTGGTGGAAGCATTGGAACTTTCTGCACGCAGGCTGGTACTGAAAATGGGCGAAATTAGTCAGAGCAAAAGCGCACAATGAAGCGTATTATATCCGTTAAGTGCGTTTACTTTCAGGTGGGGGCCCCGAAGAGGTTTGTCATAAAGCTTTTACCATTTAAAGTTTTCCGCTTTCCGTCTTCCATCGGTACGTACGACAAATACGATAGTTTTATTTCTAAAGATAAATATTATAGGATTTGTTTTGTGTAGCCACTCCCGTACACGTCCACATCTTGAAATCGCGAGAGAGAGAGAGAGAGAGAGAGAGAATACGAATTTTCCATATTTTATTTATTATGGTGGAAATAAGTGAAGACTTGTGTTAAGCGGACTGACATAACATATTTAATGGTCGCATGTTTGTACTGTACACAGTGTTATCTTAATGAAATTTCCAACATTTCCGATGGCATAGACATATGAAGTAAACACCTGCAAACCCCTTTCTTTGCATTGACGGTAAAATTGGGAGAAGAAAATACAATTATCGTTAGAACTTGATTCCTGCCCAAAGTCTCACTACTTATGTCTGCTGTTGTTTAGGAGTTGTACGATTTCCCTTCAGTACCTTGAAAAGTTACAAATCCTTCGTTGTGTCGACTTAGATATGATTCCACTGTAAATTTTTTAACTAAGATGGGTCACTGACACGCCTTTAGATGATAAAAATTTTTTATATTTGCATTTCGTTTGCGTATACGTGACGACTTCATTTATAGCATTTATTCCTTTATGGAGATAACCGATTTAATCCTAAGCAACGGACACTCGTCATGACTTCTAAGGCTAACGTAAGTTGTTTTTCGTTGCTTGCCAAAAATATTTAAACAGATTGCACGGTTAAATAGTGCATGTAATGTTTAAAATATTTCAATATATTGGCCTAACGGTAATCGTAAATTAACAACTATAAGCCATATAAGTAGACGCAGACTTTTGTTTTTGTTTTTTGAATCATTCTACCTTTAGGTAAAACTATCTTATGCGCATTATATTATGTGTGGTATCTGAAAAAATAAATGTTTTACATAAAACGCACTGTTTTAAAAATAAAAACAAAATGTAATCAAAAAAAAAAAAAGAAAAAGGAGAAAAAAAAAATAGACAGAAAATATGTTCGCCTCCAGTTATTGCAAATATGTACATACATATGCATGTGTGCTGCGGCGACATTGTTAAATCATAGCAAAATGATAATACATCCATCCATCAATGCGAGAATTGTGAGCAATTCTTTACTGACAGAAAGCAGTTAAAAACTGCTGATGGCATTTAAAACGACCCGACCGCAAACTCCTAAGAAATTAGAACTGTGCTGCATACGGTGGTGCTGTTGTTTGTCTGTCTGTCTGTATGTCTATATGTCTGTCTGTCTGTCTGTCTGTCGGTATGCCTCAAGCGTTTAAAAGAAAATCCATCTTGCCAATGCTACAATCTTAGCTCGTGTTATTTGTTACATTCATTCTCTAACACATATTGCACACACTTTATGTACGTGTGCCTATGCAAGGCTACGTATATGCGATGCGGTGCGATGTGATACGAGTGTGTATCCGTGAATGTATTTCTGATCGTAACCATTTAAAATGTAGTATAGTAGTTTAAGTGTAACCATATGAACGCATATATGTAAGTGTAATGCAAGATGCGAAATACGAAATGCGAAATGCGAAAATATATGTGAAAACATATTTCAATATATTCCATTATTAATGAATAGAACGATGTTTTCAATGCAATACTAGAATGCGTATATATATATACCTTAAATATCTAATTATGCCCTTAGTAAGAATGATAAATGAATAAATTAATATACATACATACATAAATAAATAAATACATACATACACTGAATACATGAATGCATATATACATATATACATACATACAGCATACGATACGTATGCAGAGTATACGTACATAGCAAAGATCAACGATCCATGAGGCCCGATCTCGAGGTATAGCGAAAGAGGTTCGGCGATGCCATCCTATACATATACCTAAAGTGTGAGGCCATCACTTTTATGAAAAAGCAAAACCAAGCATACATGCATATGTGTATACGTATACAGGTACATAAATATATGCGTAGGTGTTCAGATTGAACCAGAAATTTGAATTGAAGTCCACAAAAATTCCTTATATTATGTAATCTTTGTGATTTCGTTTGTCATTAAAGGCGAGCGGAATGTTGCGATGTAGAAACATCTCCTCAACAAGTTGAAAAGTTAATGGAAATGTGAACACTCAGAGAAGTTTTGATTAAGTCGTAAGCATTTTGTTAAGTAAATCTAATCTTTTCCTAAGACGATTATTAAAAGAAATTTTATTTAGATCTCGTTATCTGAACTTCCTATATAAAGGATAATACAGGAAAGGATATATACATGTATGTATGTATATGTATTAACGGGTTAGAAGCTTTTTTCGATTGAAATATTTATGTAATGTACTTGCACAAGCTAACTTTTTCTGCTACTTTTTATTCTTCTTCTTCTTCTTCTTCTTGTTATTCTTAGTTTCCTCTCCATTTTAGCGTTCATTCAAAATTTGTATTTTTGTTTCTTGTTCTCTTATTACTGATCATCGATTTCCGTGCTAAGTCAACTAGGATCTAGTATTTTTTTCTTTTCTTTATTTTTCAATTAAATATATAAACAAATTTTCAGTGTTATAATTCCGATATACACACACGAACAGATATTTCATAAATATGTACGTAAGTATTTATGCAACATCGTATACATATATATAATGGTTGGAAAATCGCTCGCATAAATAATTTACTCTTAAATAAATACAGCTGCAGATGTTTCCGCTGATCGCGCGTCGATAAATGTTCAAACAGGCATTGAAATATGTTTATATACAGATGTAATATACGTATATGCGTTTTATGTGTGTGTATCTATATACAATTCAGTTTTTTTGTTTTCTTTATTTTTTTTATATTTTTTTTTTGTTTTTATTTTCGATATGTTACTGAACCAACTTTATTGGTGATTATGAGTGCGCCGTTAATACTTAGTAGTTGAAAAAAAAAGAAAAAAAAAAACGAAGAAAAAGAAGAAGAATAAACTGAATATACATTTATATAAACAACTTAGTCTGTTTGTTGGTAAGTCTAAGGCATCTATAGTTTTGGTTGTTGCCTTACAGTTGCTTATGCATGCCCATGCATCTTCAGCATTGTGCAGAGTTAGCGGATTAAAGGTGCACTACGCAAGCCCTAAGACCATATCGTAAACATCCGCCTGCTGCAACTGCTGCGAAATATTCACCGACTACGAGGACACATATCCTGCGGCAAAATGGCATCAAAACGAATGTACGTTCGTTCTTTCAAATACATGTATAAGCATATATACATAAATACATACATGCGTACATACACTTTAATGATTAACGCACACAAAGCCCATAGAGTAGCTATGACGATATATGCCAATGTTTATGTATATATTTATATGCAGGATCATAAGCATATATATATATATATATATATGTGTGTGTGTGTGTGCAATAATCTGTAGATATATATATATGTATATATGTATAATATGCATGTGTGTCTGTGTTTTCAACATCATTTGAAGTGACTAAAACACAGAAACGATTGGACTGCCGGAGAAGCACCAAATTTGAATCTGTCTGCATCTTCAATTTTAACGAATATGAACGAAAAGTGCCCGCAGCCATTTTAAAACATTACTGCATTTGAATATTCTCAAAAACTTTTTCCTTTTAAGCTCTAGTACGACATTCAGAGCAGTACATACACTTTATGAAATAAAAAATTGAAAAAAAAACAAGTAAAAAAAGCAACGGTAAGGGAGAGAGGGAATGCGCAAGAAAGCTCTTGAAAGGCTTGTATCGAATACGAAATGACCTACCTAAACGATGTATACTAAATGACACAAATCGTACGCAATTGGTTTCACACTCTAAACTACACTAAAACTCACTTATTTGAAATTGTCTGCAAAGAAAGAAAATGTCTTTAAACATTTTCGCAAAAGATGCAAGAAAATTTCAATAGAAAACGAAAGATAAAATACGAATCATTTTTCTTTTGCACTCAAGTTTGGTCAAATGCTTGGCATCAAATATAGATTTAATATCCATACCCCGGCATTCTTTTAGGGGAAAAAGGAATTTTTTCTTTCCTATGCCCTGGTTAAAGTATTTTCTTACAAGAGGATTGAATGACTGAAATCATTACAAACATTTTAAAATGATTTACGTCATTGTACTCTCACAGACAAGTTTATATAGTATTAAAGCTTCGGCTTTGAAAGGACCCTAATTTTCTTCTTGATAAAATTCCGGGATCTTTAGGTACAAATATCTCATCACCAATCAAGAGCGCCGCGTAAACTTACAAAAATCATTGGGCCCACTTTCAATGATTTCAATGATTATGGACGATCCAGTCCAGTTCATTAATAATAGCTAGTCATACATAGAAATTTTGAGAAGACCAGTTAGTTAATTAGTTAGTTGTTAAAATAATTTTAATTTTTGTTCTAAATGGCCGTCGAGGACTCTTTACCGAGCGTATTAAAAGCACACCTAACAAGAATGAATGCTTCAAGTCGCGAAGTTTCCATATTAGACGAATGGAAATGGACGAATGGACAGATGGATGCGCGGCTATCGTATCATATGACTCATTGGCATTTCCATTAGATAAAATATACACATTCTATGTGACCATGTAAGTGAGATTTCTTTTTTTGTCAGATCTTAACTTCACAAACTGTCTAACAAAGTCAGTATGCCTTAATTTTGATGGGTGATGGGTATGAGAAAAAAAACTAAGAAAAAGAAACGGGGAAAAATGGTTCTGCTAATCCATAGACTGACATACTGAGGCATGTTGTCAGTCACAGTTTTACTAAGTTCTCTATGCGAGGTGATTGTAACTTTCAAACACCCTATACTAAACATGAATTCTATTAATAATAAGTTAGCTTGACTTTGAAACGCGACATCATCATAATAAACAAGGAAGAAGATCATAACTATTCTGGAATGATGATAAAAAATTCTGGTTATTGATAGATAGTAGCTTCCATTATTATCTTTTCCTTCTACATTAGTACTTACATTTCACATTAGGATTATAGAACACGAAGTACAACAAACCTTATACATTATCAGTATATACATTCCAATGTATGAATGTATGTATATACGTATGTAATGTATGTATGTATGTATGTATGTATGTATTTATGTATGTGTGTATTTATGTATTTATGTATGTATGAATTTTAGCATTTATAATATTATATGTATAGTATATATGTATGTATTTGTATGCTTGTATGGCTTTATAACTGTATGCATACATCTACTAACAGTCGATAATAATATACATAAACAGATTGTTTTACGGATTTGAAAATTTTCTAGAGAACCATATACACGTTTGAATACATCAATAGACATATAAGCTCTTATTTGAGTATGTGTATGCTTTTAAGCTTATGTAACTAATGCCTTCGAGCTGAAACACATTTTGAGAATTATCTAAATTTTTTTTATTCTTTTTTCGAGACACTTTTACACACACACACATTAAAATTGGAAATATTTATAAAAACCAATCAGTGTCGAGTTGTTAAGTTCATTTTGCACACACACACACACACACACACGCGCGTACACAGCACGAATATATATATAGTACTTAGGCATTTAATAAGGGTGTCAAATATAGATCTCACTCGTCTATTACATACTCTGTTATCACTACTACTACCACCATTTCCACTACTGCTACTATTATTATTGGCATCGTGTATACGAGTCCATCAAGTCGTTTCTTTTCATAATAATTGTGTGTGTGTGTGTGTGTGTGTGTGTGTGTGTGTGTGTGTGTGTGTGTGTGTGTGTGTGTGTGTGTGTGTGTGTGTGCAGTGGGCAGAAATGAAATCTATTGATTCATTTTTTACCGGTGACCTATATATAGAAGCTTGAAATTTAGTTCAGATATTCGGGAAAAGACATTCACTTTAATGATAAAAAGCGAAATTTTTCATCCCACACCCTTACCCACTCTTACATTTAAATTTCATTTTTTTCGATTACAATTGCATCACCGATTAAAGATTATCTTCAATCATAATCGTTAAAACATCCTCCTCCATCGCATCATCTTTCTAAGATCCTTGTTTTGAAAATGCTGGGGAAGCGATACTTTTTTCTCATATACTGTCAATAACTATTGCAATAGGTGGGAGTATCATGAGCAATATTGAGAGCAATTTCTATACTTTCCCAGTATCTTCTAGTAAGCTGTGACATGCTACGACATGATACGATTCTTCAAGTATGTGATATATTATTTTGTTCAATTTTCTGGTATGTTATGCTTTAGCAATAACTTATCCATAACGGCATGTATTTGTGTGAAAAATACTTGTATAGATTATGTTATCGCGACAGTTCTCGAACATGGCATGTTTTCTAATTTATGAGTTCAATTAAATCAAATATTTTTCAAAAGTATAGTGATCGTCCGTAGCCATCGTAACTTGAGTAAACTTGAAAACTTAAAGCGTTGCCAAATTGTCAAACGCGATATTAGCTATAAATTATTTTAACGTTATCCACTCACTTTGTAATCATTTTAACGATTATATTATTCGGTGTTCTTGTTAACGGCACTTAAAAGTTTTTTTTTTTTTCTGCAAGAGACACAGACACACTGCACACAACCTATCGTTGTACATATGTGGCTTAGTTATTAAAATAATTGCAATTCCGTTGTTGATATGTAATTTGTAGCTGAATATTTAATAAAGAAACAAATAAATTGCATTTTATCATATTCTCACACTTAACTGACATCTTGAAAGAATTTATAACACAATGAAAGCGATAAGTTGGCGGCGCTCAGTCTATGCTTATTATTTAAAACATTGTCAGCAGAAATTTTTTGTCTTCGATTTACCAAAACAATCGAAACAAGTCCATTCATTTCTTCAAATTGCTGTTGCAACTTATTTACGATCAACATTGTAGATCGGCGGAAGCATGAACGACGCGCTTGTTAAGCCAGTTCAAGTTTAAGAATAAAGCAAGCCGTGGACAATAGAAGATATCTTTAAAAAATTACAAAAAATATTAAATGAACATTGACGCGAATCTCAGGAGTTAACCATCACGATGATGTACTGAGAAATTCTATCTTATGCGTATTGAAGGCGAACGACCAATCGTTCGTGACGTTTTGCGTTAAGTAAAACGATTTTGTAAAGGCCCTTAAGATGGTATTTTTTGCTACGTATTATGAGCGACCTTTTATTACCGCCCAACGTAAAAGGTGACAGCAAGCTTTAGGACGATGCTTCATATTCAATAGGGTCAACTGGATAGACCGATGAACTGTTTATGAGCTCGTCAAACGTCGTACGAAAATAAATCAACAGTCGGGCAAAAAATAGCAGTTAAGATATTCACAGCATGCAACATAGATAACACCGCGACATAGGTGAAGATGAGTTTCCAATACGATAACGTTCGGAAAACATGCTACTAGTTCGGTTAAGAAAATCCTTGAACATTCGAACAAGCAGACTTACTAGCACTTTGTAAGTATTTTTATCTCAAGAATTCATTCACTTTAAGCGATATCGGCCATCTGGTCTTGCATTGCTTCAGTAAGTAATTATTGGGTTGCCTCTAAAGATGGACACAAGAGGATCTCGCTAAGAAGAAGCATGTATTTAAAGTTCACGCCATATTTTTAAACTGTTAAAATGCAACATTTGACTCGCTTTCATTTGTTTGGGTCTAGCGACCAGCATAAATAGTGGCACAATCTCCTTATCCATAGAGAAGAACGAGTGGTGTGGCTTTGCATTTTACTTGAGTTATAATCTTTCAAAGCTCCTGCTGGTTTAATCTAAACCGATTGAATGACCGACGGACGTTAAGTGATTGTGCGCCTCCTTTATTTTCAGCGGGACGGCGGTGCGTAACGTACACGCTTCTGTGGCACTGGCTTTATTCCGCAAAAAATGTTCTACGTAAGAATATTTTCGAAACGAAAAAAGCAATAGAGAAATAATTCTATGAACTTTTACGAAATACTTTTTCGTTCATTTTCAAATTTATTCCCTCAAAACGAACAATAAAATCGGAGATGGGAGCTTATGAAAAACAGCTTTCCTCTCTTGTGGAGATTTTGTCTTTCTTTTTTTTTGCCCCTTCTAAACGATTGTAGAATTTATTACAACTTCATCCGTATAAGCCGGATAAAAGTAAATTTGAACATATGAAGGTGCGCTTTATTGCGTAGACACTAAAGGAAATCAAACATATTGTTTTTATCCCAATCGATCTAAATTTACTTGAGCAAATTCGACCGGCATTGTAAGCGATTTTTCAAAGTTTATCAGATGAAGGTATCTTTGGAATTGTCTTTGGAGCTTTCGCGAATAATCGGACAAATCCAGTTATTCATGTACGTGCAGGAAAATGAGAAGAGGCCATACATCCATTTAATACTGAACTTGTTCGCGGTCTAATAAAGCTCTTCTTGCAATTAACTGACGCAAGTGCTTTTTCTAAATCATTTGATCACGAATTTCAAATTAGTTGATTACCCGAACCAACAATCTTTGTATGTATCTATATATATCTGTATATGTCTGCATGTATGTGCATTTGCAGTGCATAAGTTTCGCATTTAAGATGCAATAGTTGACAGTTTTTTTTATCTAAAATCGAAGTTTGATTTGTAAATAAAAAAATGAAAAATTTTGGGCCTTTCGTCGTTTGGTGTTGTGTTGTTTTCGGTTTGACTTTGCAAATTTTCGAAAATTAAAAGGACCTCATAGGTGCCTAGCGTACGGACATACCAAACTAAGTGCTTTAGTGTGGTGTTAGACTTTTATTGCTACAATTATTGCTGAAATGCTTGTATTTTGTATTTCAAAGATAGTTGCGTGAAACTGTAACTATCTGCATATATGTGTTGCTGTTGCTATTGCTGTTGCTGTTCCTATTGCTATTGCTATTGCTGTTGCTCTTGCTGTTGTATAGCTTTTATTATAGTTGCCAAAACGAAATACGAGAACTGATGTTTAAAGGCACAATCAACAATCACGAATCACCTCAAGTCACAAAGTGCTGCTTTTAAACAATAAAATTTCGATGTAGTGTTATGTTGTGTTGCATTAATTCGCAAGTATGTATGTATATATATATATATATATATATATATATATATGTATATTATCATGTGTGATATGTGTGCTTATGTTGTAAGTAGGTATGCTTACGCTCATACATAACTACAAGTGTACGAGTGTGCAAATGCATTCCTGGATTTTTTGCATATTTTTTATATGTAATTTTTTTTATTTATTCTTTGTTGTTTTTTACACACAGTTTCTAACAAAACAATTGTAACTTTTTTCCTGAACTAAATCTCTTGTTGTCCATTAAAATGAAATTGATTTAAATGCTTTTAGGGCTTTTTGCATTTAACAAAAATTACGGCCATGATCTACAAACGCCCTATTTCGATGTCGATGTGCTTTTTTAACTTTAAAAGAATCAATCTCCCAATCACATTCAACTTCATTAATATTATATTTCTTAAAAAATTATAGCAATTTTCTGCTTTTCATTAACATTGCCAGTCCGTTTATAACACTTTCATAAGCTTATTAGATTACATATGTATTTGTGTGTGTATTTGCTCTCGTTAAAGTCTCAAAATCACGTTTTCCAAATCAAAATTAATGCGATTCATTCATAGACTTTCTTTTCATTCCCGTACCTAATTATCAAAAAAAAAAAAAAAAACAAAAAAAAAAAACATTAAAATGTTTTTAATTCCAAGCAGCCCTCCATCCGACACTTATCCTCTTAACTAACTAAAACCTTAGCATTTCTCGCCTTTAGCCATCAGCATCCATGAGAAATATTGCTTTGGTTTGAGTGTTTTTTTTTTTCTAAAAAGCTTTACAATAAGAGAGAACATAACTTAAGTTGACCAAGCCTCGTCCTACATCGACGATCGTACTTTCTATTGAAAATGCAATTCTTCTTTGTGGCCATTATTATTGCTTTTTGCATAAGAAGTTGAAGAAGTGATGTCCAGGAGTAAAAAAGGACAAAAAGTCGGAAAATTGCATTCGCCTTTGGGCGTAAGTTTGAAAATGATTTTAACTCACACTAAATCTTTGCATATAAAAAATATTCTCCTTAATATGGGTGTTTCGCTTAGTCAGTTAACATCGTTTTTATCTTGGCTTTCAGCCGGCTCTCGAATATATTTAGAGCAGCTGCACAGTGTCACTTATAGTCTAGATATTACACTTTTTGCTTTACCTTGTGAGCGCACTTATCGGCGACTTACAACCATTTTAGTACATAAGTTTCGAATAATTCTCCTAATTCCGAATTCTCCACTGGACATATTATATATATATATATATATATGCTTTGTCCTGTCATATGTGTGGCTATTTTTAAACTTGGACTGTGACTAACAACGTTTTTTTCTCAATCTTCATCTATGCATTTTAACTTATGCGACTACACATGTGCTAATAACAGACAATAGATGGACGGACCAATAGTTCAAAAAACAAACCATACACTTTAAACGGTCTGTGAAGTGTATTTTTAAGTCTTTCAAATGGCAAATAACTCATGCTTTGCTCGCAGCGGAATGTTTCAATTTTATAACCCTCAACAAAGATAAAGAAAGGGAAGTGCATAGTTAGGAGATGACTAATGGTGACTTTAAGAATAGATTTATAAAGCGAAGCTTCTTACACGTACGCCATTCCTATCAAAAACTTAAGCAATAGAAATCAATTGACGCGATTTCTGTTCTCTTTTCTAGAGTTAAGTTTGAAAATTAAACCCTTAAAACCCTCATTGGTTATACCGACCGAGACCGAGAAGATCTATTAGCTCGAACAAAAGCAAAAAACTACCATTACGTACTAAAAGTTACTGTACGAAGTTTGTTGTCGAAGTTTTTTCGAAGGCATGTATGTGCAAAACTTTAAAAACTTAAACGACCAAAGAATATTAAGCCGACAATGATAAGATGACCAATAAGTATGTCGCATTAGACGGTAAGGAATTCGAAACTACAGTCGGGACTTAAAATTCATTCGTTAGTTTCTCTGACTAAAGATACTCTGAGTTGACCCGCGCTCTTCTCGCCTCCTTTTGTTTTTCTTATTTCTTTACCAGTGTATGTCTAACGAAAAGATTATAACATATATCTAAGGAGAAATCTGGTAATATTATATAAACAAGACGGCTTAGTCTAAGTTAAGACGGAAGATGGCTGCAATTAGGATTTAGTATCGACCTTTCTAATTCTGAAATCCGTAGATGTCTTCCATCGCCGCAGATGGAAATAAAAGTAACACTTTCCTCATATATCGCACGCTAACCGAAAATCGCTCGAATTTGTAAGGATTGAGAATAGGTTCCGGTTATGCCTATTGAACGCGTTTTAGGTCATGTGTTATATAACATATAAGTGAATAATTCCATGCAAACAAGCATAAATCGCTTTCATATATATAATTTTTTGAAAAAGTTGCAGAGAATTATTTCTGGGTTTTTGCTCAGACAAATTCGAATATCAATGGAAAAAAACGAAAAAAATCCCTGACAGTCGCGTCACCGAGTACAGCTGATTTTACATGTAAGTTGCTAGGAAAAGGAGACGTCGGTCTCATCTCAAAAATAAAATGTAAAAACTATTTTCATAGATTGCGTCGATTACAATTTAAGAAACACAGTACTTTACACTTAATTGCGTTTTTTATTTGTATTTTCTTAAGAGAGAGAGA
Source organism: Glossina morsitans morsitans (assembly GCA_001077435.1). Taxonomy (NCBI): domain Eukaryota; kingdom Metazoa; phylum Arthropoda; class Insecta; order Diptera; family Glossinidae; genus Glossina; species Glossina morsitans. The sequence goes on from CCAG010003326.1 coordinate 46,328, forward strand.
AAAAGGGAGAAAAGATGTCCGCTATGCCCATGAGCTAATGGCATAAAGTTCAACATTTGAGCAATAGTCTGACTGTCCGAATAGGAATAAGAGGTTAACCGTAAAATCATATTCAAGCATAAGTTTGGAAATGCGTTAGAAATCATAAACTGAGGTCGCTTTGTTACCATTTTCTCGGCTAATCCGGGTGCACCATTAAAATGTTGTCTACAGAGTAGGATTTTAGGTTAAAAGGATTTACTCTCAGGTTTCTGTGGTTTAAAGAAATTGAATTTATTGCATGAATTTCTTTGGTGAAATGCAGCGTATATTGAAGGAGTGACCAGCATCGATCTGCACCAAAAATCTATCACAGTCGGCCAAATTCGAGTCTTGACAAGGCGATAAGTAAGACATACAATTGCGATAAAAACGCTACCTTGAGTGAGCAACAGGTCAGGTCATTATTTTTTTTGTTTTCCAAACAGATTCGCAAGATTCGTATGCTCTTGCGGATGCTCGCAACCCAATTGAAATTGTCTCATGTCTCTCGCAATCGATCATCTCCGATAAATGATATCGAGGGCAAATGACATTCGGCTTGCAAAGCGGATGCAAGCAACTGTTTTTCGGTAAACTGTGTATATGTTTCATCAAAATTACAGCATTTACTGTAAAATGCATGCTGATAACTATACATAAATGCATATACATGAAGCATATAAAAAAGATAATATAGCACACGGCTGTATACAAGCAAAAACCGAAAACGGCAGGCATTTTGTTGTTGTGCTATCTACGTTGTCAGTATTCATTCAGACAGACAGACAGACAGACAGACAGACAGACAGACAACAACAAAACCGTAAGGAAAGAAGTAACAACTGAAAAACACCCTAATGTTAAGAAAGAAAGGATTATTTACTAAAAAATTCTATTGTGTTTAAGTGCACGTTGTCTTATCGTAGCTAAGCTAAATGTGTATTATAAGTAAGTCCGCGTGCATACATAAATACATTGTGTATCTGCACAAAATTCTTCTTGTTTTATAAATCGATTGTAAAGGCGGCGTTGGTGATCAGTTGGATGCTTTGATATTGTTACTGTTTCTCCAATCAAAGCAAGAGCAAGAGCCAACCAGCCAGCCTGTGTTACTCTGTTGCAGCTGACTGCGATAGTGGTAGTGGTAGTAGTTGCACCACATACAATATAAGTGGTTATCGACAATACAAGTATCGTGCACGTATCTACGTATGTACGGAAAGAGCTGCACGTTCAAATTGACGCTTTGTTTACACCTCCAGGCATTGTGCAAATCCACGTTGCTCCTTTAGTTGGTTGACCGACCATTATTGATGCATAGCTTAAGCCAGAAGCAAAAATAATGAAAAACAAAAAAAAAAAACGGACACACACATATACATACACATATATATACAAAGGAAAAGCAACAACAGCGTTATAAATAAAAAAAAAAAAAAAAAAAATTGCAGCTGATAATGTTATGCTGCTTATGCTTTCATCTCGTTGCTCAGTTCGTTTCTGCAGGTTTCGCTATTTGCGCTATATCTCCTCTTCCCACTAATCATATTGTAGTCATTATACATATTTTCCCGGCTTAACTGCAAATTTCAACTTATGCATGCAGTAAATGTGTATTAGTTTGCACGTCTATACATGTTATGCATGTATGTGTATGTGTATTTGTATTCATTTGTATGTTTACCGCACCGTATTGGTGCAAACAATTGTCTTCGCAAGTCTTAGGTCTAAATATGTATAGGTTTCTATGCAGCTGATGCATTTCTTGAAAGCACAAGAGTTGCAACCCAAAATATATTAAGAAAAACAAAAAAAAACTTGTAATTGAGCATTCAACGAAATTGAAAATTCCTCTGAAATCGAATAAAATTCCCGACACACACGCAGATTGTATACACAAATACGGAGTCAGAATTAACTTAAAATTACAAGAGAAACTGTATGCATCGATCCTGGACACGAAGTTGGCAGCCGTAATATCATTAATCCGGAGGCACTGCACGAGTAGCTCTCCGGGCTATCGCATTTGAGCCACATCTCTCCCTAATAAGGTATTACGGTGCGTCATGGATACGTAACGATGCACGACTTGCATTACCTCAAATTGATGGTGTGTACAGCAGCTACCCAGCGAATTGTCTCGATTAACTAAAAATGGCGATTCTTGACGTTTATGTTTTTTGTTTTTTGCTTTTTTTGTTTTTGTTTTTTTTTTTTTCTCCCCATTTTTCGTTCTTTTCGCCCACAGCCACTGACATAGAAATTCAATAGCTTCTCTGATTGCATTCCAACTTAGTGTATATAGCTTTGCATAAATGGCTGTGTATGTGTTTTTATGTATTGAAATGAATCGCAATCATATACAATTTTGTGGTATATTGAATTTTGATTTAGCCAACAGAAAAAAGCAAATGCAGAGTAAGTAGTGTGTGCGCCTGTTTTCGAGCAGGTTAATAAAGCGTTCTGCTCCTCGGTACGCAACTTTCGTGACTTCCTCGTTAATTTGAAAGCTCTTACGATTTTAATAAAAGCAAAAAATTATCATCGCATTGCATCTAATTAAGAAGTCTCTTAGATTCGTGATCGTTACCACTGATATATATATATATATATATATATATACATATATTGCATGTAATATATTTACTTATCCGATATTTATATTCACGTTATGCATATATATGTTCATAATGAGTTCTTCAAAAGGCTTCCAGACCGTAACGTAATAACAACAAATTCTCAATTACTGCAAATTTCACACATTAGTTGGGATATAAAGCGGATTTCAATTGCTCTTATGTCCAGCTCTCTATCCAGTGTATATATGTTTGATCGATTGTGGAATAATCATTAAAATTCTCTCACCTTTACATCATTCTCTATATAGTCTTCTACAAGAATTCGATCGGAGAGTGAGACGCACATGCAGGCGGAGTTATTTACATCTATTCTTATGCCTTGAATTGACTTGAACTGTTACTGTAGGTTGGCATTAATACCGACAGAGTCGCAAGGAATCGTTTTGCTTTTGCAATATTCTATAATCAACTAAGGCCAAGAATTCGAATTGTAATGTGATGTCCCAAGTTTTTAAAATGCCAATCGTTCTTACACAGTTAAACGACAACATGATGGCTTGAATTTTTTATAGAAATACTCTTCGAACATTGCATAAACACAGCCCACTCAACTTTCTCACTCAACGCAAACTATATTTAAATGAAGAGGCTTGTGACAAAAGTAAACCCGGTCACTGAAATGTAGGTTGTTGGAATAACCTTGAACTCAGAGAAGGAGAGGCTAACTGCATAATAATATGCAATGAGATTATTGCGCATATCGCTCAGATATTAGAGAGGCATCAGCCCAAGCCATCTATAATCTAAAAAACCCTACGGATTGTACCAGAATTGGGGCAAATTTCTATCTAAAAAAAACAAACAATCGCTTAATCTACCTGCGTATAGCTAGCGAAGACTCATTAAGGAATTTTAATCAATTTCACGTGCGTCTGTGTAAAAACTGCCATCTTTTGTTGAAAAATAAAGTTTAAATGAATTTACCGAAAATCGCCTACGTATCGCAACAGTGAACAGTATTTCGAACATATTATGAAAGATTCGAATGCAAAAAATGCATGAAATAGTTCGAGTTATCTGTCATCATCTTTCGAGATAAATGTGTCTTCAGTTTTGAAACGCATTGCAGATAATTTTTGCATTTTTATATAAAACATTGCATGAGACTTTACCATTAGCGAATTTGCAATCGCAGGGTCACAAAATTGCCCTTTCGTCTTAGAATAATTTTCTTCATTGTTTTTTCCTTGAACATTTCATGTGAAAGGCTATCGGTTTTACTGCATCACTCAAGGATCGATTTGCACACTTTTCGTGTTGCAAATCGATAGAGAAAATGGTAAGAATGTTTTTAAGTATTATTCTTTAAACGAATCGGATATGGACAAGCACGGACATCTTTAAAATTATTCTCAGCCTCATATCCGTTCAAAGCTTTGAAATGACGATAAACACTCTCTAAAGACATCTTTCCCATAGCGGACTTAAAAGATAAAAAACCAAGAGGTAATAAAACGAGAAATTTGGCTGTAACTACCCGCCAGTGAATCATTTACATCACTTTGATTGTTTCCTTAGAGTATTGCGCGAGAAAAAAATTTGAAGAAAAAAATTTCTTTTCTCTCCATATTCTAGAAGGTTCGAAGAATCTCTTAAGACAATACAAAAAAAAAAAATTATTTTCTGAAAACTCTACAGTGGCCCTAAAGTTAACGTTGTCCTCTATATATATATATATATAGATATATTTTATTTTTTTTTTTTTTGAACGAAGAGAGCTTTAAGTACGTGGGTGCCGCTTTTTCCGCTTTTAAATGGAAAATTTAGGGATAAAACTGGCTCTACCCTTTAATGTCCATAACGGAGAGTATTTCGATCTTCCGGAGCTTCGTCGCTGCTTTTCTATCTCACGAGCGAATATATATGCCGGCCGAGCATTGCCTGTTTTCGTCTGAGAGCGGGACCGGTCCCTGGAGGGAGCATTGTTTCGGCTGCGGTAAGCCCAAATTGCAGAAAGAACTCACTTGCTTGCCCGACGTGGAGTTGGATTGCAATCGGGTACTTGGCCCATAGAAAGACAAAGGTTCTAGATGGGCTTTGCTTTTACCGCAGGGGCCGCTATGCCCATATATATGTATCGGAACGCAAAGTGATGTGTTCTTCTTCCGTGTTTCATCGGGCAACATCGGGTTAAGACTTCACGTGCGGAAGCCACGTTGAATTTCTAGAGAAATCTAAAGACATCTATCAGTTGAAGTTACAATTGAAATAAAATCTTTTCCTTAGCATTCTCTCCTTGAGCTTCGTAAAGACTAGTTTAAAAACTGGTAAGCTTACGGTCCTAATGTTCGCTCGCAGTTAGCATAAATATTGTAAAATTAGACAAGCAAGACTCAATGTTGTACGTGCTATAATGTCCTTCTTATATTAATGTAAGTGTCACGTAAGTAACGTTACTCCTCGGGTATCTTATGTTAAGCCACTATATATATATATATATATGGACAGCGTCGACTATATGAAGTTACAAAGATAAGTTAGTTACACATGGAAGCATATTCTAAGCATTTAAACAGTGGCGTCATATTATCATACAAATAAAGCATAAGAAACTTATGTCTCCCAGTATATATGTATGTATATGTATCCAATGTATATAAGAAATTTTATATTGTGTTTAGTTTGCAGGCAAATTATGTCAACAAAGATATGTAAGTTTTCTCTTTTCCTCCTTACATTTTTGAAGGCATTATTCAAATCTGATTGGATGGTACGTCAAATTTATCATTACACATCTACACATACAAGTAGTATTACATATGAGGTAAGATTTGACGAAGATTTATCGGTGATCCATTGTTTGGATACTTACAACCGTAATATTTACGACATTTTATTTATTTACCAAATTACATAAGCTAATCTACACAGCCAACATACATAAATGAAAATATAATTCAATGCATGAATAATTCAATGCATGATAAATGAGAAAAGAAAAGCTAACAAAAATAAAGATGTGATAAGCTAATGCATAATTAAAGTAACAGACAGTGTATCAAAGAGGCAGAGGCTTTGCCAACCTTAATCCCATTGTTACATACATACATCTATTGCGCGCACAATTGGCAACCAATAACTCAGATTATGCTTAGAAATTGTCCTTTTATAGGAGGCTACCGGACCATAACTGCGAAGACATCTCCTAATTTTTGGGAGACTAATTGGAACATAGTGCCTAGGAAAGCCAGATGGAGCGTTTAAAGATAATTGACTGAGCAAAATTGGGCAACTAACGTTCCCCTTTATCAGCTTAAACACAAAAGACATTCCTAACATATGTTTCCTTCTCTCAAGCCCCGGCAAATCAATTAATTTAATAAGCGAAGACGCAAGGATATACCTCACGGTAGTGCATGCAACGCACAAAAGGACTAACTGGTTTAGGAACTGAGTCTATGCCACCTCTCTATCTGACAGGAATAGCTTGGAGGGCAGACAACTGACGCGTACTCTAAAATACGTCTTACAAACGTTGCATATGCAAGTGTTACTCATTGTTATGTAGGGATCAGCAAAGTCCTTCGACCATCCTTTTATAAAGTCCACGAGAGCATTTTCCTTTAGTTACAATTGATTGAATGTGAAGGTTAAACTTTCATTACACTTCGAATAGAGTGAAATAGTTTAACATCGTCTGCGAACATCAAGATATTATTGTACCGAATAGCATCAGAAGGATCGTTAATAAGTGAAATAAAAAGGAAAGGACCTAAATGGCTGCCTTGTGGCACATCAGAAGAAATAGACATTACTTCGGAGTAAATAAATTTGTTTGCTACTCTTTGTGCGCGTAGATAAGCACGACGCAGACCATTTGACTAAACAACCAAGAAACCTGACATGAATTATTTGGCTTATGATTATGGGTTAACTTTCAATGCAGGGATCTGCTCACAAATACACACCGATCGCCTCTCTTCTCCCACATCTTCATATAGCCAATTCAAGATCAAATAGGAACCGTTTTATATTAATACCATGTATTTTTACCTTTTTGGCTGAGTGATCTATTATTGCCCGTGTACATCGATATCGGCTTTATCGCCGATTTGATGATTCCTCGGACATGTTTAAAAGCATACTGACCTGGCATTCCTAAATGCGTAAACTTCTCTAGTCGCTAGCAGGAAATGATTACTACGGATATTAGGGAGCAAAATGATACATATATATATACGTATATATACATATATACGTATATAATTTACGTTATAGCGCCACTTGTACGTGATAATTATATTTATATCTTGTAGTTGTGTTACAATGATAAGAATAAATGACGATAAGATAATAAATGAGACAAACTTTTGTGGGAGAAAAGATAAAAAAATAAACTTTTCACAAAGTGAGTTAAGCTTTTAACGCTTAGTCACGTAAAGGCGACTTTGGAAAAATGTTCATTTGTTGTGCCTTTTTGATTTATTAAAATAAAACTTCCTTTTTAGAAAAAAATGTTAATATAATTTTTTTTTTTTTTTTTGGTTTCTATTAATATTATAATTCGTGCAAATCTTTTTCAAGCCCTTTTATTTGAGACCCATATCAAATGGCACTGTCAGGCAAAAGATAATACGCTTCGTCATGGCGCTCGCCAGACTTAATTTGGATTTAAAGCCTTCTTATTTCATATCGACATCAAAGAGATTGTGAAAAAAAAATAAAATAACAGTGCAGCCTTTTATGGGAGTCGCCGTTATCTAACAGAAGATTCATCTTAAGGTGAAAGTACTCACCTAGCTTGTTGATTCAAAAGCTTCAAGTGCTAGAAGAACCTACGTACGAGGTGTGTTCAAAAAAAGGGGTGACTTTTCAAATTTCATGGGCTGCGTGTATTCGATTTTCGAATTTTTTCCATTGTTATGGCGGCACACATGCCCCCAACATATGTTGGCAATACCAGTCATTTTAAATTTTTGCCTTGTGTTTGGCAGATAGAAAAGTTTGGAGTGTTTTGGTGGGCTCGACGCTTTTTTGCTATCGACAAAAATTTGTTATGAAAAGTAAAACTAAGTGCTCCAACTCGCTTCAAATGTTGACTACGGCATTTGGCGAGTTTACGTTGAGCAAAAAAAATTTATAAATGGCACAAGCACTTGACAGAAGGACGAGAAGGTGTTAATGACAATGCCTGTCCTGGACGTCCCAGCACGTCGAACAACCGATGAAAACCTTGAACCAATGAAGGAAATTGTTATGGAGCATCATCGAATCACTATTAGAGGAGTTGCTAAGGATGTCGTTATGTCGGTTAGCTCATGCCGGATGTCTAGAGGATGAAATGTGTGGCAGTGAAATTTGTTCCGAGATTGCTTGTCATTGTTTGTTCGTAATTTTTTGGCTAAAGACAATGCCGTAATCAGGCCGCAGCCGTCATATTCATCGAAGTTCTTCCCATGCCACCTCCTCCTGTCCTGTTCTCAAAACTGAAAAGGCCCATGAAAGGACGGAATTTTGTCACGTTTAAGGAGATAAATCCCCTGTCGCTGGAAGAGCTCAAGGCCACACCAAAGAGCTTATTTTAGGAGTGCTTCGAGGAATGGAAAAAGCGCTGGCACAAATGTATTATAGAAAGCCACTTTTCCACTTTGAACACACCTCTACGTCTAACTGGTGCACGCAGAGTTGCCCCTTAAGGCGACACTATTTATATTCCCAGCCACAGGGCTTGTGATTGTTTATGCAAGTTGGCCGCTATGAGTATCGATCTTGCAGTATCAGCATATAAAATATTATGCGTTTAGAATCAAACGTTAAGCGTTAAACGACGATTTTAGCGTTCTATGACGATTTAAGGACATTTTTGTTAATATTTAAAACGAATACCCGAATACCTTTTAACTGCAAATCTCATCAGGCAGTGGAAGAGGCCTTCCTACTTAGCCTTCCTACTTGCTACATCAGTCCAAAAGCCTTTAAGCGTTCTCGCTGTTAAGTAGAAGGACTTTAGCACTAAAGTATTGTAAAGGACTGAACAACAAAACAAGTCGAGATATAAATTCTCTTGGGCTTAGACTGGCGAGTCCTTTGATAATTATTAGTTTGGTTGGTTATCGTTATTGTTGATTAACAAAAAAAAAAACTCAGGAATAAAGAAAATATAGTGCGATTATATTCGCTTTGCTAAATTGATGATATTTCCTCTGTTTGTAGAAAATGTCGATTATATCCGATATTAAAGTCCCGTTGGCTTTTCTCACCGAATTCTTATATGATTTATTGCTATGTCCATGCATTTTTTTTTTCGTAAGCTTAAGAATTTAAAAAACATTTTCCAGTGGTCATAAGGGAAATACGTTTCATTAAAACTGTCAACCACTATGGATGGATGAGTAAGCATATCCAATTAAAAATTAATGTCTTTCAAAGCATTGCTTGTTCCTAAATAATATAGTGAGACAATAATGAAGTGCATACCACTTGCTTAACATAAAGTAACTAAAAAGTAATGAGGTTGAAAAACATACCTAATCATACGATCAACTGATCATTATTGAAGCGTCACAATAATCGGGCAAGATTTGAATTTTGCAAAATTTACGCGTATGAAGTATGAAGAAATTGTTTAGAAAAGTGTATGGACACTGTATAGGCACTCAGTTAGCAATTTTAAAGAGACCCGTGTCATCCTTCAACACAACGCAAATCATCGCAGCTGTTTTTGAGAATATCGCCGTGTGTTCAGTGACAGCAAATGCTTCATGCAAGAATCGGACGTCCCGCGCAACTCTCTACAACGTTTTCTCACGAAAGATTTGCTTCTTCGCATCTGCATAGTTCAATTGAGTCAAGAACGGAAGCCTACTGGTCACGAGCAGCGATTAGAGCTCGTGAGGGAGGAAATTTAGACCTCATGGAAAATTTCAATTAAAGCATACGTTGCCAGCAAAGCTTTGGAGGCAATTACGTCATTAGGTTTTCCGCACATAACATTAAATTATATTTAAAGTGTGTAACTTTTGATTAATATATAAATCCGTGGTTTTCATCGAAATTATTTTATGGACACTCGAAGTGATTTTATGGACACTCTATAGACGAATAGATTTGGAATTTTCGCATTTTTGCAAACTATGCAAAATCAAAGAAGCGATTTAACTCGCCTCTGATTATAATGGGGGAGGAAGGAAGAGAAGAAAGATATTTAAGGTAAAGTTTGTTCTTTTCGATAAAATTTGAAGTTTGGAATCGTGTTTGCATCGGAATCGGATAGGCACACGACCCGAAAGCGGGATAATTGATTTCACTATTCATGGCTACGATGAGTATTATGATGCAGTTGCAGTTTTGCTAATGTTCATGATACGTATATCGTCTATATATGTCCCATGCATTCGGGCGAAGCTTGTTAAGTTAGTGTAAGAAAAAGCGAAAGAAACGCTGCTTAATTACTACAACAAATTAGTTAACAATGCATAAATATGTCTTAATGAGTGAGACAAGAGTGTTTGCTACGCAATTTAATTTAAACTAAAACAGAACGGAATACAAAGTGTATAATTATGGCGAAAAAGAAAAGAAGAATCTTCACGCACACACATACACATAAACATACGCACAAAGGGAACGATAAATAAGAAATAAACAATTCTCCTTTCGAACAACATTTCATTTATAAAATTTTACAATTTTGCTACTCTTTGCTTTCACTCGTTTTACTGTTTATTACGTAGATTGTATTATATTAATATACATGGCCACCTATACATACAAGTATATATACATATATACATATACATATACATATATATATACATATACATATATATATACATATACATATATATATATATATATATATATATATA
>CCAG010003327.1:0-12877 GCA_001077435.1 Glossina morsitans morsitans
ATATATATATATGCGCGCGCGCGCGCACACACACACACATACACACACACATACACACACATACACACACATACACACACATACACACATACATACACATACATACACACGTACACACACATACATACACACACACATACGCAAACACACACAAACACATATAAATAAACAGGCAAACACGCACAGATATCAAAGCCTGTGGTATGTTACAGTTACAAAATTACACCTGACCTCTGGTATTTGTATGTTAATAATTCCCTAAAACCTCGAAGGGAAAAAGTTGTAGATTTAATTTCTTTGTTTACTAAAACAGATACACGAACTAATAAAAAGTTGAAAGTAAACGGACTCTAAGCGACAGTAACGGCAACCACATTAAACGACTAAAGCAATTTACAATCACATAATTTAATTTAGTTTAGTTGTTGTATTCTTCCTTTCTGTTTTTACCTTTTGTCAAAAAGAAAACGAGATTATTTATGTTTTTAACGCATGAACAAAAAAAAAAAAGAAACTTTATAAAGAAGGATTTTTCTAATTTTTTTTATTTCTTGTCTTTTTGTTTAATAATTGAAAGTCAACCAGGAAGTTGTTTGTTTCCCTAAAGAACTTCTTTATTCCTTTATTATTTGTTATTTATGTTATCGTTTCAATGTTGATCGCCGGCAGAGCTTTTATCAAATTTGCTAAATGATTGTATTAACAATAAATTTTTGCATTTCGTTTAAGTGAAGAATTATGCTAATCCAAGATATTGTTTGCCATCTGAAAACCAAATCAGAAAATAAACTTAAGTTCAATAAAATCTGCATGCAAGACTGTTTCTACCGCCGTACTATTTATACAGTCATGATAGATGGCATGATTTTTCTAGAACTTCTTCTCATCTAAGAAATAATTAGAGTCGACGGTAAAGGTGCGAATTTCACTTAAGAAAAATCATTTTCAACAACTATATATACACGCTCTTCCAAGTGGGTTGCATGCTATGGAGCTGCACTTTCATTTGGACGGATGGACTTCGCTCCAATTAGAAGAACTGCAGTACATCTGGAGGTTTTCTATAACATGGCAAATTCTTGTCTTTTAGGCTTTATCTGCGAGAGCTTCGTAGTGCATGTAGTTGACTCAAATCGCGGAAGGATGGTTTGCTTGGTGCCGGGTTGCATTGCAACACCGTTCTTAACGTTTTCGTTGGATCTCGCTCTCAATAGAAAACAGCTGAGCAGCCTGTGCATTCTGCTAACCAGGCACCAATCAGCCTCCGGCGACGAGTGACGTTTTCTTAATCCATACGCTATCGGATATAGTGGAGTTAAGTTTTCATGGCAGGAGTTCACTGTAGAAACCTAGAGACATCTCTTTTTGCAATAACTCAATACCTCAGTTATTTTCGGTTGGAAACTTCTACAAATTTATTATAAACTATCACAAGATGATCAGCAGATCGATTGCTGAGTAAAATGAGTTATGAATATGTTCCATAGTCACGGTTCACAGCTTGTATGCATTCGAAGCATTGTTTTTATCGTTGTCACTCCTCTTAATAGAAAAGATGCTAACGACATTAATTTGATTTCAAAGCTCAAAACGAACACAAGAGCCCAGAACGAAAGCGAAAATTCGTTAAGAACATTTCTGATAATACACACACAATATTGTTTCTCAATAAAAGGATAATTGGTGCGCAGGACCAAAGAAAGTAAAACAAATTTTTCGAAGTAACTTCGAGAAAACAAGCGATAACCTAGAGCTCTTACGATAGCCATGACATCAAGTTTGAAATGGTACGTTGTCCTTGAATATGGAAATGGAATCAGATTGGTCTATTAGTCAAAGATCGGCATCAGAATCAGGAATGACAATTCACAGCTAGTACTTACATATTGATAAAGAGCGAAATGGTGATAATTTCGAGCGAACGGAAACATTGCAATCATATTAAGAAACTCAAGTTCATCTTTCATAATTTTGACGTCGCCTCAGGACGAACGCAAATGCAAGTAGTGACAAAAATATTGCATTTATAAATATAACAGTAATGATGGCGATGTGTCGATAACTCGATGTCGATTTATCGCCATTTAAAGAAACTAAGAAAATTTACAATCAGTTTGTGACGCATATCGGAGGCAAAACAGACACGCACTCAATAAAAAATTTACATATGATGACTTGGAAATGGCAGTGCGAAGCATCTTTAACGAAGAACACCACTGTTAGTACACAAAAATAATCTCATAATTTGTTTGTTGCGTTAAGGTAAAAAGCCGGCGGTTCCATAATATGGTAATTTGTGAGTTTCATGTCAAAACAGTTCACTCTTTATAATCGCAGAACTTAACCAATGCCACTAAAAAAAATTGTACGGATAATGGAGTTATTTCAAGCGCAATTACTGACTTCGATTCCTTCTAACCGATATGATGCCATTTATTTTCAGAATTGAGTCTTAATATTTCTTCAATGATTTTCCCGAACCTCAGTTTTCCGCCCAAAATATCGAAGCAAGATGCTTGCTTCTTTTTTTTTTCTTGAGTATTAAGGGGATCGTCTTAGCAGATTCATCAAAGTGAGGGAGAGTCCTAAGGGAAAGAGGTGCATATTGATATGATTTCATTTTTCTTTTCTTTTTAACGTAAATTATTTTGTTCCAATTTCCTACGGAACTCGAATCATTTTCTAATCCCCACTAACCGTTTGACGGCATCTACAATAGTCAACACAATCAAAATCCTTGAGATTGTTTTGACTCGATCAAGACCGGAACCAACTTTAATTTGTAGTTAGAGGTATGGCAAAAGTAAAGCTCCAATGAGCTTAATTTGTTGATTGCTATGTCTACTCGTATTACTCGATCGGAAAATAATACAAGATTTGAAAGGCAATTAATACGCAGCCCGTCTCAGATTGATTTGAGTTTTATCGATTAGTTTTGTTCTACTCCTACTTTATATGATTAAAAACTCTTATTTTTTTTTTTTTTTTTTTTTAGAAAAGTAGAAAGTATTAACATGTAAGAAAGTGAAATTCGATCGAGACCCCAAAAGAAGGCAATAGAAGTAAAATAACAAAATTCTCATGCTCTATAGTATGGAATGGGCGCAGTTGATTTCTTCTATTTTCAAAATAAAAGTTCTTGTTGTAGAGACATGTGGGCGTTGTAGGCGTGTCCTTTCAAAAGTTTCGATCAATTCCAAATTCTTTTACAAATTTGTAGGCGGCAAATACTACACAGTTGCGCAAACAGACAGATGGACAGACGAATAGGCGGACATGTTTAGGTGCATTCAAGATTTCACACTGGCCAAAAATTTGTGTACTTTATGGGGTTTTTGAAGCCTGTTTTCGCGCGTTATAAAGGTATTGAAAAAATAATTAAATTTTGTTGCACTACAATGTTGGGTGGGCGTGGTGACTTTTCTCCATTTTTGTGCACAAATGCTACAGCATCGCCCACAGAATACGCGTTCAGTTTTTTGTACATTTATTTGCTTTGGTTTATGAGTAATGAGCAAAAAACCAATTTTTCATTCCATTTAAAAAACAGAGCCGCGCTCAGTTTACATGGTGCTGTGGGTGTGTCCTCCGATCGATTTGGCCTATTTTCAATACCAACCTGCGTGCAAGAACTGTTTCCACTGTGTCTGGTAAATTTGAATTCCATAGCTTCATTTTCGCGGCCAGGTGAACGTTTATAACGGACAGCCGGACAAGCTTAGATCGACTTGAAATTTGATGCTGATCTAGAATGTATGTACTTTGTAGGGTCTCTGATGCTTCCTTCTGCGTGTTACAAGCGTTTTGACAAAATGAATATACCCCTTATTCTGCTTTGGTGGCAGGTATAAAAATAAGGTGAATACTTTAAAATGTACTTGCAATTACACTAAAGAAAGTTTCCAGTCGACCTAAGGTATGAAAACACTTTGGACATAGTGATAGCACAAAATTATAGATTAGGCGCAATTATGCTAATAATTGAAAATTGAAAATTCACTTTTCTTGCTTTATTCCTTCCTACTTTCAATATTTTGTGTTGTTTTATTAACACGTTTGATTAAAATCTGTGCTATTTAGTTGCCCATGGCTGTATGTATAAGTTTTTCAGTATTAAAGGAAACTTTCAAGAATGCCGTACGAACAACGTCAACTATTATGGTTTACTATTGTTAGATCATAAAATCGATTATTATTGGGATTATTATGCGGGAAAAAATTTTAATTTAGATAAGACATTTAACCTTAGTAAGAAGGTTAGTAAGTAGTAGTTTGGTAGTTTTTATGAAAGCAACAAAGTACACTGCTGGACTTAATTCAGTTTAAAACTAAGCTCATCTATGATAATGATAAATAGCATTTAGCTTATAATGATAGTACCAGTGATAGTGATAGCATTATGGGAAGATTGAAATGGACTTTTAGAAAATTCGTAAAGCACACGCACACATTGCCAATAATGCTGATAAAAATATAATTAAGTAAATCTTGACAAAAGTCTGCATTTACCCTTCCGACATAAGTGTATTAAATTATTCAAGTATTCAAGTATTCAAGTAGGCAAGTATTCAAGTAGGCAAGCATGCAAGTATGAAAGTATGCAAGTAAGACAGCCTACTATTTTCAATAATCTGGCAAATAATTAAAATGCTGTTCAAATTGATCGCTCGTACAATTCGTCGCAAAATTATAGTGCAATACTTACAGCAATAGTTTAAATGTTAAATGTTTAAAATGTTGAATTATTCTTTCGGAATTGTTTTAGTTCTTCGATAGCATAGTATAGCTATCGCGTTTATCAACATATTGTTATAACTAATTTAAGAGATTAAATTCCAAATATTCCAAATTCTTACATTTTCATTTTCGATTTTCGATTTTCATTTTAGAATCTAAATTTATTTCGCAGATGAAATGCCGAAGTGGGCTGCGGAAGTGATGCTAAACATGAAATTATAAATTACATGCTTCATAGGGCTCTTGTTTCGATTGGACATCAGTATGTAGGAATGAAATTCCATTTATGATTTGTTAGCTCGTCAAAACATTAAAGGATAGGCAGATAAAGCTTTCAATTTTAAGTGCATTTCGAACCCTTTACATGAATATAGAAAATCTTTAATAAAAGTTGTTTTTTTTTTGTTTATTTGCAACCATATTACTGGTTATCAAAATGTAAATATTCTTGAAAAAGCAAAGATTTTATTTCATATTCTCAAAATAATCAATATTAATTATTTAGCATCCCTTACGTCCAGAGAATTACACTGCATAATAAAACAATTGCAAGTCTTTCTTTAAAAAAAAAAAAAAAATACTTTTTTTTGTTGTCATGTCCTTAAAAGAGCATAAATAAAATATTTTTTAATGCTTCAACTTTTACTATTCACGTATTCGTTTTATTTAACTCAAGCTGGCGATTCGAAGAACCTCTTTCAACATAAACGAATCTTTATATGAAATTAAAAGCAATGTTTGCGGCAAACTAAAACTCTTCCGCTGACTACGTTGACTGCGTGTACGTCAGTGAACACAAATCGAAATAATTTTCAGCCCTTCGCCAAATTTGAACATATTATCTCACTCTAACTCCAAGTTATTAATTAAAAGTTTCAGTTCTCGGTTTGACTTTTTTAACCCTTGTCGAGCTGTTCGATGATTTCTTTTTAATACGAACATATACAAGGCTTGTTAAGGTTTTGGTTTTTTTTTTTTTTTTTTTTTTTTTTATCAGCGACATCAAATAAAAATATTAATACTACGGAGAAGTGGTATTACAAAATCCATTCATACTTAAAATGGGAAAAAATTCCTGTAATTTCGCTCTATAGCCCGTCTGAGTTTCTTTGATGTGTTAATTGCTCACTTATTTATCTATTCATCTATCCTATCTGTCATGATGCCTTGGATTCATTATGTTAGTGGACTATTATAAAAGTTGTCTAATGCGGGATTTTTGATCATCCTTCAAAGTCACTGACTAACCTTATACGACGCGTAAGGCAATGTGGATCAAAATTCTGATGCTTAGCGATGATGGTTCAGCGATAGTGTTTACTTGAAAGTAATCCTTGGCAATAGACGAAAATTATGAAAATTGTCTTATGCTTCTTATGGCCTTTATAAAGGATCGTCTTCATTTTTTCGTTATTATTGCGAGGGACTTCTCTCATCAGTTTCGTTTGGGGCCTAACTACGAAAGATTTTATGATTACCTTCGATAAAAGTTATTTTTTCATATATAGATCGCAATATCGGGCACTTTGTTGATTCAGAAAAATTGAATATATTGAAATTAAATTGAATAGTCGGGATATATAAATTTTTTGAAAAATTTTGTTAAGGAAAGATCCGAATTTTCCGAGAATAATATTTTATTGCAAAAATTGCAATTATTTTGCTATGTACTGTATGTGTATGCAAACATGTATTGCATGGATGTTTCAAAAATAAAATAAAATAAAGAAAATGAGAAACAAACAAAATAACAACACTACGGAGACGATTTATATAACGGAGGTAGCAGACAATATATATAGTGGGCTATGGATGTGTGTTTACGAGCGCACACATACAAAATGTTAATACCCATACATATATAGATAAATATGAATTTTATTTACGTAAAGAAATTGTAACGCACCAAGAGCCACTTACATTCATACACACACATACACACATATATATATATATATATACTAGCATACATATATACACGCGTTTGTTAAGGGATATATATGGGCAAAAAACCATAAACGCACGCTCCTATACATACAGGCGAATTTCATATTTACATATATATGCACATACATATACACATATATATATATATATATATATATATACACACACACACGCACATAAAGAGATATGCACCCATTTATACACATATACGTATACATACGTGAAATTTGTGAACGATTGCCCGAGTTCTAGCCAGTAGCGAGCGCCTCCACCCTTAAGGGCATGCCTTGTTCGCTAGTGTTGGCAGCATATTGTAGCATAAAGTAAATTGATCGGTAGCACTGTTTCAAATATGTCGTATGCTGCATTACTTTTCATTTGGGCCAACCCATTGTCTAGTACCCAGTAGAGAAGGTGTGGCTTCCACATTCATAAATGGCTGCGAGAGTTGCATTCAAAAGTGAAACCTGAACGATGCTACAAAAATTTATATATAAAAACTAGTTTTCCACGCAAACTCAGCTAATGACAAAAGAGAAACGTTTTTAAGCAAAACATCCGAACAAACGCTCTCTTCAAACCATTCAAATTATGCAATGAAGAAACAAAACGCAGCTTAAGCATCTTGGAGAACATATCTGCGTTTACCGAATGCTTATGTATATGTAATTTTGTCAAGAGAGATAATTGAAGTGTAAATGAGAGGGAGAGAGACCGAGAGAGAGAGAGAGAGAGAGAGAGAGAGAAAGAAAAAGAGAGAATTAGATATGTGTCGGGCAAATGCAAAGCCAGCAAGCTATACATGAATTTGACGCAATGTTGTAAACAAACTTTGCTTACCAGTTTGTCCTTAAAAGAGAGAGTAGCTTTTGTACTCTGCATAAATCGTTGCGAAAACTGATATTCTCTTCCGTGTTATCCTCTCTTAAATTGCTTGTTTAAGTGCTTAAATTTTATGAAATAATTAATGAATTAGAAAAACAAAAACAAAAACAGCAAATACGGCACATAAGTGGACACACAAATGCATAAAAGCGAGTGTGCGATACATCTTGTATCTCATCCTGATTTTGTGTATCTTTCAGAATTAACCACCAAATCCGTATCTATTGTTTTCTTCTCTCTCTCTTTTATTTTGATTTTATTTATTTGTGTTTTTTTTTCATATTTTTTTGTTTTCATTTTCAGCTAAAAAAGGTTGTTCGGTCGGTCGTTTGGCAAGTTGTTGGTCTGCCGGTTGATACAATTTGTTTTTTTTTTTTTTTACTTTTTTTTCTTTATTTTAATAAAGTAAGTCTGTATGTGTGCTAAGAAGCGAAAAAAAAAAGAAAAGAAAAACAAAAAAGGAAAAAAAAAACAACAAATGCGGAGCAGCATTTGCTGCCTTACTTACATACCCCGAAGGTTTTAGTGTCCAACCAGAAAACTAAGTTTCAGTCGAAAACTACCGTCTGTGGCTGCGCAAGGGCATTTCGGTTTCGGGTCGTTTCATCAATTGCACGTCTATGAAAATCAAATCGCTACTAAAAACCCACAAAAATCTAGGCACAGTTTTTTTTCGATTACAAAGAATTCAAACGCATAACAAGGAACAAAAAAAAAAAATAGCAAAAAAACAAAACAAAACGAAAAACAAAATCAACAAACAACCACAACAAATAATCAACACTAATGAGGCAGACAGGCATATATTCCCTTATGTTGGTCGCATTTGTCACACGAAACGAAATTGAACAGAAATTGCATTTTCAATAATTATTTTGTTTACACGATGCGTTTTCTAACACAAATCGAATAATTACCGATAGAGAACAGATGAAAGTTTTGAAAGTAATGAGTCTAATAATGAGCATCGTTACTTAAATAAATAAATGAACAAATGAAGAGTTCATCAGGTATGATGACCTGAAACCAGTAGAAGTAACGATGCTCATTATTAGACTCATTTGAATATTTTGCCGTAATTTCTTAACTTAAAAGTTAACTACTAAGAGAAGAAAAAAAAAAAAATTAAAAACAAAAAGAAAGAAGCAAACAACAACAAATTTATGTAAATTAAGTCACAGTTGCCTTATTGTTAACAATTTGTGCCAATTTCAGTCAGTCAGAACACATACATACACATAAGAAAGATATTCAACACAGTCGACACTTACGCGCGCACACACGTTTTTTGCCAATCGTACCTGCATTTCTGTTTCTAACCAACACTCCTGTTCTCGATGTCTTCACTTCATATTAACATGCATATGCGTTATTGTGCAATGTATACGCTAAACATGTTCATAAATAAGTTTCGAAATTATTTCAAAAATTTGAATTATTAAAAAATATTTTCATAATTACATTACAATAACAATAATATCATCATCAGTTAATTATATATATATATATATAATATTCACTTTAGTGATTGTTGATAAATGTAAAAATAACAAAACAAAACAAAACGAAAGAAAAGAAAAGAAAAGAAAAGAAAAGAAAAGAAACAGGAGAGCAGTTAGAGTTAGGAAAAGTAATAAACGAAAATATTGAAAATTTCATAAATTTGCATTTTCAAGGAACAAAAACAAAAAGCTCTAACAAGCAAAAATGCATATCCTACACCGTGGCAATGATCATCAATTTGAAGATCAAAAATTTATGATGGTAAGTGTCGGTAACTCATTCAAATCTCATCGAATCGGAATTCATTTTAGATGCTAGACGTAACGAGCAAGCGTATTAATGAATACATGCATGCATATATACATATCTCTCTCCTTACATATATAATGCATTATGCATTTGTATGCCGACGGTGTTGCAAGTTAATGCAACAGTCTTAAGTTAAGGTTAATATATAACTAAATACCTATACCGGCTGTATATGTACACATGTTACTCACATATTTGACACAACAACAGTTGGTATTATATATGGCACAAAGTTTATTTAACTAATTTTAGGAATATAAAATTTTATTTTGGTATATTTTCGTTTTTTTTTTTTTTTTTTTTTTTTTTTTTTTTTTTTTTTTTGCTTAGCAAAAATTCACTTACAATTTGAATAACTTTCCAGATCGCTAATCATGGAAATGCAAATTATGCTATAAATGCCGCGTTTTTACGAATGCCTTGATAACGAACTAAATCTTCCATCTTGTTGTGTTTGAGAATCTATTTAGCTTTTCTTTGTTCTTTTCCATCTATAACGTGCATAAAAAGTGTTCATCTGACCAGAGCGTCAAGTATTCATTCAAAATGTGCTCTACTGTATGACAACGTGTCGTGTTTGAAAGAAAAACAAGGAAATGTACGGCTTATGTGGGATCCTAGTGGGCATTGCGAGCTTGTTTGGTTCCCTGGCAAAGTCAAGTATGCTTCCAAGAGTCAATAAAAGTAATTGCTCCGCTTAAGAGTACGTTCAACAAAAAAAGAAAGCAGGTCAGAGATCGTTCTATCAAAAATCTGTTTTTATCCGCATGAAGAGAAACGATTACGAATTGCAAGTGTTAGGCGGGTCTATCCAAATACTTACCTCAAGTTTTCAGTTTCCGTTAGAAGTTCTTAAGCGAATTCGCTTATTGAAAATGCTGTAGAAGGTCTTTTAATGATGCTCTTTGCCTTCTTAATGAAAGGCACGTGTGTAATTATTCTATAAAGCAATCAAAGCGCGATTGTTAAGTGATTAAAAACTTGACCCATTTTGTTCGATCACAACAGTTATTCAATAAGTCAAAGCACGATCGTTAAGGAAATGCCTTATTTAAAACCCAGAGAGTTTTTTGTTTATTCTTACGCTTAAATTTCTAATTAAAACGCTAAGGACTGTCACCACGACGATCAAGCATCGCACGCATCGACTATAATGAAGAGAGTATCCTTTATAAAAACAAAGTTCAATTTACGTGAACCAAGAAACTCTTATCATTTCACCTCAAATATAGTTTATTTTGAAGAAGCTCATACATACATGTCCGCAGTCGATTTAGTCCATTTATAAGCTCATACATACATGTCCGCAGTTCATTTATATTTTATCGATTTCCCGATGCTTTTTTGATCAATTGCATGAATATTATAATGCAAATGGTTTAATGCCCTGACTGAGCGTTGCTTTTCGGATTTTTACTTTCGCTCTATATTTCTCTTCCATTTGGCAGAGCCATTTTTTTATCTTCTCTTACAGCAGGGCGAAGGCAAAAATTGTAATCCATAAAAGTGACGAAATCAATCGATTTCATGCCAGAGATGTCATAGAAACTGTAAAAGAGCTGGTCGCTATATCAATATCAGTAAAGGGAAAACAATTAGAAACAAAAATTAATACTCCGACGCTATGGTCAATATTTACAAAAAAACCTCGTTAGATATGACTTTGGATTCGGAAAGCTTGTAGTGACTTGTGGAAAGTCGGAAACGTCGATCAACATCAATAAGAATATTTAAGCGCTTTTGCAGGGAGTTTTTTTACCTCCTTTTTTATATATTATTCCAGAGAAGTACATTTTAGCATTAAAAGTGGGATGAACTATGAATATCGGATCATTTTTATTGAATTTTTTTTTTGGCTTTATTGAATCCTTTCGTTAGTTCTTTGAATTCGTTATGGATTTTCGGAAAAATAAGCGAAAATAGATAATAGGATAAAGGAATGTTTTATATCTAAAATTTTCATCTCTCTCGACTTGAAGCAGAAAATTCCGAATACATATTTCTCTTTACAATTATGGCGGGTTGTCTGCATAATTTTCTCCGCACACTTTCTTCCGAAAATTCCTTACCCTACAAGTAACGCAAGTGAACGATTTTAAATTTAATTCGCACATTCCAACGATTTTCTAAATCATTTATTCAATTTCGAAAGTGATCTTCTTCAGCTTTACTCATGATGGGTTGAAATTTGTAGAGTTTGTAGAGCAATATCGGGGGACTCGAAGGCGTCACATTTCGTACGTAGGATAAACGCTTTGCGCTTTTTCATAGCGCAGTAAATATTTCAATTTATCTATTCCAAGGATACTTTCCATATTAATATATAATCTTCTTCTTCTTTTTCTATATCTATCCATCTAATTGATCCAAATCGTTTAACTAATATTCGTCCGTTATTTTATTGCCTGCGGCTTTAAAGAGAATTAAGCAAAACAAAATTGCTTTTTATATTAAAAAATGACGCTGTAAACTTCTTTGATGATCTCGATTACTTTGACGTTTAAACAAGTGAGCTGGGTCTCAAGATCTCAGAAGTCTCGTAAATGCCCATACCCCCATACATAAAGTAGTTTGTATTCCTTTATAAAATGTTGCAGCGAAAGATTGATTTGAATATGTTTTCGATTCGACTAATAATCCAGTCAATCATTCATTCACTCATTCTAAAGTTTGCTTGTATCGGTCTGAGGCCTCAGTTAACTCGAATAAAGTGAATTCGTGATTTTGCAAATCAAATAATCCAAGTTACATATCATTTCGGGAATGGTGGGCGCTTTTGGAAAACCTAACTTAAGCACATCTTCACGATCACAATTAAAGGGAGTTATTCTATAAGTAAAAAGGGGTGGTGTCCTAACTTATTTATTATGTGATTAAAAACTTGCTTGCACTAAATCTTTAAATAAATCTTCCAAGCAAGCTACTCCGGATGTTGGAGCGTTGTACCTAAAGTGGCGGCAAGCGAACAGCTCAGCAGGCAAACATATTTATCCAGAGGATAGAACAATTGCAAGGCAGTTTTATGCCAAATGTGACAAACGTCATAGACAAATTGAAATTGAGAAGAAAGTTTGGACCGAGCATTTGGAGAATATCTATATGGAATATCGTAGACCGATATGCGATGCCATGAACAACTTTTCATTGTCAAAGATATGGATAGATGACATTGTCAACATTATGCATGTAAAGTAAATCTGTTCTAAGATGTGATAACGAATTGAAAAACCTATAGAAAATGTATGATTTTTAAAGGGTTAAAACAACTGTATTTAAACTGTTAACATTTTTTATGACTTCATGGATCTGACAAACAAAGACATTTCATAAGGAATAAGTTTTAACTAAGTTGCTTAACTAAAATTGACAACAATTGTGGATTTGTAGGTTAGATGGTTCAACATTTATTGGAATACTTGTAGAATTAATAAATACGATCGTTTTACTAAAATACTACAGTTTCACTTCGATTCGATCGGATTCGATTATCCACAGT
>CCAG010003328.1:0-17477 GCA_001077435.1 Glossina morsitans morsitans
GATTCGATTATCCACAGTGGGCTTCCACGTTCTCAAAAGCTTAGAAGCTTTTTTTTCCAATCTAGCAACCACTAGATATTGTTATGTACTTACGCTAATACATAGATAAAGTTCCCCTTACCTCAAATACACAAAATTCTAAAGATGTTACCATCATAAATACTCACATGTCTTTCCTGTAAGTATGCCACAGATCGCGAGTGAAAATGTCTTTTACTTCACCTTTGTATTGTTTTTACGGCAAATTTCCGCTGAAGCGCTTTTTTTTGAAGAAATTTTTATCAGATGCGATAAAACAATAAATTTACTTCAAAGAAATGCAAAAAGTCAATTCGGGGTAAAATTATAGATACACTAGAATACAAAATTTAAGGGAGACCGCACGTCAAGCAAGGACGGCACGGAATCATAGAACTTAAAAGAAAGGGAAAATTAACTCTGAAGATTTAATAAGCAGCGTTGTCACTTTCCAATTGAGACCTTTTAGTTCTTCTAGATACTTCTTTTCGACTTGTTCACGGCAACATTCTCTTCTGAGGATACGAACGTCACAAATGAAAGTCAGCTTGTCTACGTATTTTGTGCCATTTATTACGGTATGTCAAGATGGGTAAGTATTTCGGCCACTCGTCCCTTTTAAAATCTACCGCTTACTTGCCAAGCGACTTTTCCATGTTTACATTCAATTTTATATTAGAGTCGCTCTCGGTCTCTCCATTAGTGTTGGCACCATTAACTATCCTACGTAGGACATCATTTTGGATAAGCAATTTATCTTAACTGCGCTTAATTGCAGATGAATGGCACGATGCAATCTCTTTACAACTGCAACACAATATCCTGCTCTCATATGACAATTCCAGTCGGATATTGCCAACAATTGAGTACACAATCAAGTCTTTTAAACGAAAGTTCTCTTTATTTATGATCGCAGTCAAAAACTCAATAAAGCTCATAATGTTATCAGATTTCAGCTTCTTTAAGACTCTACCAAGGTTTATCAAATTTCGTCTAAAGCATAGTAAGCCGAGTAAATTTGAAATGATCAGCATAATCTACTAGATGTTAAAAAACAACTTTGCTTCACTTTGCAAGTTTTCGCGTGACTAGACGAATAGGTAAGAACAGCGACTACCAAGTCAGTGTTCATGGGTTCAAATCTCAAGAGCGGTAGAGTGTTCTTTGATCGTATCTGTCGGTAAAGTTATAACACTTGTTGACTGCGCACGCAGCCACTAGGCTGTGGAATCTTTCCTCTTTTCTTTTTGCTTCTTTGTGAACGTCATCGTGTTACACGAGTAAGGGACATACGTTATCCCCCTATCCCCTTCTCCCCAGAAAAAAAACACTTTCCAAGTTTTTGGCTAGGAAAGTAAGCTTAGGTTTTCTGCTGCATAAGCCAGGTTTATCAAAGACAGGTAACTTCTGAAGCCTTGCCGGAAAGACTGAAGCTATGAAAAATTTCGATTTTTTTTTTTTTAGTATTTTCTCCCAAACCGCTGTTCGAAAATGTCTTGAATCATGAAAGAAGAAATATGTCAGTAGAATGGTGGCCTTGAAAAAATCATTTTTATTGACCCTATTGGAATTGTTTAAATGTCCATTGACATTCCTATATAGTCTTAAACAATTTATTGAATAATTTACTAAATTAAGCCGTGCGACAAACGTGCCTAAGTTTAACTCTTGATTAAATATACTTTATTCCTAACGGTTCGTTTATCTTTCCACTTAAATTTAATGTCTTTAGAGGTTCAACCTTAAAAAAAAAAAAAAAAAAAAAAGAAAGTAGAAATCATTTTACGGATAAATTTTGAGAAGAACGGAAGTTTTATGGTGCGTATCCGGTCTAATTTTAATAACAATCTGTTAACAGTCGCTATTACTTCGCCCTTTTAGAATGTATTCGAAGTTATTATGTTGTTATCTTTTCTTAGGTTTATCTTATTTAATAATCTGCAGTGAAATAATAAATTCGGCAACGACTTTTTTACATTTTTACATTAAATTATTTGTAATGTCCTTTAAAAGCAAGGATCGTTAATCCTGGGGAAAATAATGATTTTTATGATACTAAATATCCATGAGGTAATAAAATCAGTTCATATATCGATGGTCATTTAAACACGTAGATACGTAGATATGTATGAATGAATGAAGATCCTAGCAAACATTTCAATATATGCCCTATGAGTGTATTATTTTATTAAAATAAATCTCTTTGCAAGGCAGTGATAAAGATTTAAAAGGAAATAAAGTTTAGAGCATCTTTTGATGGTGTTCAGTTCGTGTTATATGCTTGCAGTGTTTATCGCATAAAGATCTTTCTTTACGAACGTTTCAAATCATATTGATCATAACTGTTCGCAATTAAGATTTCACAGTCAACGCGCGGATGGATTTACACAATAACACACAAATAGCTGAGGAATACTAATTACATAGATGAGGAAGGATAGCGAGCAAGAGTTGTTTGCAGAACGAGCAAGACGAAGTGACAGATAGAACAAACAGTCTATGCATAATTCAGTTTTAAGGTCTAATTAACGTAGTAAGACAGTAGAGAAGCTAAATACATTCATTCTCTTCTATGTGGAATCAAGTCAATCTACATAAGACCTCGAAACATACATTTAACTATGTTCACGTGAGTTAATGAATTGCGACTACTTAGACCCTACAAATCTTGTCGCGCAGAATGTACTAAGTTTATGAAGATAAATGTGTAACATCCAGAAAGACTTCGTTTATATATGTCTTAGCTAGTCTGTCTGTCTTTCTGTTTACCTTATCCTCTGTTGTATGTCATGTTCACGTTATTTTTTTGTCCAATTTCTGATGAAATTTCATACATTGCCGCGTTTTGGCCCAGCAACGAACCCTACATCATACAGATTGAAACGGACCATCTTCACAACCGTTCTCTTTATAAAGTATCGTTTTGAAAAACTCACTAAGTGAAAAAAAATTGAAAAAAAATAATATGTAATTTGTAAAATATATCGACAGAAAGCCACAAGTAATAGTATCTCGAACTGTTGAGCTGACGTGATGGGCTTGATGGGAGGTTTGTAAAATTTATCGAGAGGTTGCTCCAAGTAATAGTATCTGGAACTGTTGAGCTGACATGATGGGCTTGATGGGAGGTGTGTAAAATATATCGACAGAAAGTCCCAAGTAATAGTATCTGGAACTGTTGAGCTGACATGATGGGCTTGGTGGGAGGTTTGTAAAATTTATCGATAGATTGCTCCAAGTAATAGTATCTCGAATTGTTGAGCTGACGTGAAAAATTTATGGACGGAAAGCCCCAAGTAATAGTATCTCGAACTGTTGAGCTGACGTGATGGGCCAATTTATTGATATCCGCCGTGTATAAAACTTTTCATGAAAAAGTAAACTATATATGTGATAACACAGCACAATTTGTTGGTAATATATTGGGTCAAGTAATGCATAGGGTATTTAACGCTTATTTTTTCATTTTATTTGCGTAAATACATTATTTTATTAGTTTAATAATAATTTCAAACGTCTTCGACGCTGCGCATTCAACGCGCATTCGTTGCATCGCGTATTACCTTTAAATTACGTAAAATGAAGGTCTGCTCGAGTTTATGTTGATAGGATAGGATAGAATAGGATTTTTCGACAAATCCTATTGTAACATATAGCAGCTTTAGGCATTATATCAAAATTGAAGTTATCTCTTCTTCTTCTTTTTCTTCTTCTTTCACTATAAATACATGCAATTAATTATTCCTTACCAGATAGCTGGTGCAGAGTTAAGTAGCTAGGATGTCATTGTGTGTAAGTGTATAAAACGGAACGAATGTTGGCAATGATTATGCATTTTTTTTTTGTGTGAAAAATACGCAATTTCTTTTTAAAGATCTTCGGCAGCCGCATTTTCCAAAGCCGCATGTCTTTGTCGTTCGTCCATGTACTGACATTATGATTATATCCTCAAATTGTGTATGCATACATATATACAAGAAACTAATGTAACGCTTATGTTATACATTTATACACAATAAAACACATAATGATAAATACACCAATTACACGGTATATATATAACACATAAACATATATACACCAGAGTGGGGGAATAAACAAATTCTCCGTACTCTTTGATAAAATTCAACTTTATTTAAAACACACTTGTTGCACGGTTTAATAATCGAGATACTGATCATCACTATCTTTGGTGTATGGTCTTTGGGCAGTTTGCGGATGCCGTTGCGGTAGAAATTTCATTGGTTTGGAGGGTTTGATGGGTCTGCATAATCTAATTCCCTAATCAGAAGCAGAAAGGTCTTCAGAGTGCGCCGCAATCGAGAAATGCTTTCAGGCCAACTTGAAGATCACTTTCAGACTGGCTTTTACTAGATACAGACGGACGTATGCGAATCTTCATCGCCTTCTTGGCTAAAATTATTTGCATGAAATATGTTGAACCACTTTCTGACTGCTTGTTCACTCCAAGGCAACTTAATCATCTTCACAGTTTCAGCTGCATTTTTCCCCACTTGAACTCAATTTAAGAGCGAAAATAAGCCCAATGTCGTAAATGAGATCGATCTCTTTCAACTTTGATATACAATAGGAACGAAAACTTGTAAGCAAGTGAAATTTATGCCGCATAAGCACCAATGTCAGAGTTATTTGTAACTAAAATTGCGGAAGGAGTGCGAGACAAAGACGAAACAAAAAGAGTTTATTTGCACGGCTTATATACATTGGGTTACATATGGGATCCACAAGAAGACCTAATAGATTACATAGTGCAAGTACTTCCGTTGTAACGCATTACTCTAAAAAAAATTGTTACCTGAAAAATTGTTGCATCTTTCTCAGCAACAATCGCTGAGTAGAAATATTTCGGCATATTAAACAGAAGCACCAAGTTTTTGAACTCACTCCCGTATAGCCGCAAGCCGTATGATAAGCAAGTGAAGGCGAAAAAGTGTGTTTGCTCAGATATTATGAAGAAAACTACTCTATAACGTCAATTTGATGTAATATTTGATTGATTTGATGATTTTTTAGATCACATTCCATGCAAGTGTTCTCGTGATAAGTAAGCTGTAGTTTTTGATATACCATGAGGAAAACCAATGAAAAATGGTATTACATGAAGTGGCGAAGATCAGCCTTTTTCGACTGTAATGCATTTTGTGTATCTGCTGCAACTAATTAAAGAATCTTGGCCGAGCGATCTCCTTTCTGAGTTATGCAGCAAAAGCCTTAACTGAGAATAAAAGCCTTTCGCCTACGCGAAGAAGTAAATTTAGTTGAACTCTGCACATTCTGCTTATCGGGAATGTGGACGTGTAGGCGCATACTCAAAGCTCTTTTAAGGAATTTATATAAAAGTGCAAAAACTCGTTGTTATCTTCAGTTTTACATAGAAAAACCTTTGAAATCTTCGACTAATTACAAGAAAAGAAATTCATTCAGAAAAATCAATGGTGCGATAGTTTTGTGGACATACAAAGAATACAAAATTCCCTAATTTGACAAACAATAAGTAATAAAATTAAATTCAGTCGGGACCGAATCTTTTATGCCCATCATCGTTTAGCCCAAAAAAAGACAAAAGAAGTAAAAGAACAAAATTCTCGTGCTCTATAACATTGAGTGGGCGCAGATGATTTCTTCTATTTTCAAAATAAAAGTTTTTGTAGTATAGGCATGCGGGCGTTGTAGGCGTGTCCTTTGAAAAGTTTAGGTCAATCCCAAATTCTTTTGCAAATTTGTAGGCGATATCTTCATTTTCGCTAGCGCGCGAATACTGCAAAGTTGCGCAAACAGACAGATGGATAGATGAACAGGCGGACATGCTTAGGTGCACTCAAGATTGGAAACTGGCCAAGAATTTATGGGATTTTTGAAGCTTGTTTCTGCGGATTATAAATGTATTGAAAAAATAATTAAATTTTGTTACACTATAATATTGGGTGGGTGTGGGCAATTTTTTCCATTTCTATGCGAAAATGCCACAGCATCGCCCATAGAGTGTGCGTTAAAATTGTTGTACATTTATTTGCTAGAATTTATGAGTAATAAGTAAAAAACCAATTTTTCATGACCTTTGAAAAACGGAAGTAACCTCAGTTCACGTGGTGCTGCGGGTGTTTCCTTGAACCGATTTAACCCATTCTCAATACCAACCTACGTGCAAGAACTTTCACTATTTCTGCCAAGCTTGAAGGCAATAGCTTTATATTTGCGGTCAGGAGAATGTTTATAACAGACAGACAGATGGACATGCTTAAATCGATTTACAATTTGATGCTGATCACGAATATATATACATTGTGGGGTGTTTGATGTTTCCTTCGGGGCGTCGCAAACGTTTTGACAAAATGAATGTACCCGTCATCTCTTCGGTGATGAGTATAAAAATAGGAATAGTTAAAAATTTTTTACATTTATTATTATTATATATCCGCCTGAATGGGCAAGCAAGCGAAGAGTCTCTCGACCAACAACCACAAGGGTCGCGGCTTCAAATCTCAAGTACTGCATTGTTTTCAATAGAGCCGATAGCCTTAGATGATGTTGCTAATAGGTAGTGCTTTTTACGACTTAAGTCTTTGAGTTTGAATTAATAATAATAATAATAATAATAATAATAATAATAATAATAATAATAATAATAATAATAGAATACATTATGATGCCTTTATGAGAGCATCGTCGCGTGTTATTATGATAGGTGTTAAGAGAAGAATTATTTAGGGGAACAAGTGGGGCGATAATGAGGTTTCGATATAAAAGCATTTTTGTCCTTAATGTGAGCGTTGTAGCTGACCGTGTTAAGACAGATATTTGTTGTTTTGATGTCTACTAAAAGCAACTATAAGCCAAGCAAAGTTATGGCTGCACTTAAGTTCGCATAATTTGCTTATGTTGTTGTTGCCTTTTAATAAATACTTTGCAATAATGAAAAAAAAAAAAAAAAAAAAAAACAAAATGTTTTTTGCCGTCCGTTTAATGTAACCTGCTGTAAGTTTAAATGAATGCTTGGGTAAAAGGACATGTCATCGCATTCGCAATAAGAACAATCGAAGGATGCAAGATTGTTGATAGTCAAATTTTTGTATAACAAGAATAATTAGCAAAACCTCTTAAGACAAAATTTGTAGAATTTTTAAAACATAAATGGATTTATGTTCAACGTTAGAAGAATATTGAAGAATATGTTTGCTTGTTAACGGAGAGGACTTCCAGTTTAGGGTCATAGCATAACATATGCATCCCACTAACTCTTTCACATCCACCAATATCGTTTATTAGAATATATGACTTAACTTAAAAAAAATCTTGACTTAAGAGCGAAAAGGACAAATTGTTTAAATAAAGGTTGATATATACACTTTCTGATTAAATGATCACACGATAATCAAAGATCGATCGGTTTCATTGCAATGGAACTAAAAAGGTTTACGTTTACATCGATTTCAATGCGTTCGCTGCGAGTTATGCGAGTTAGTCTGTTAAGGGAAAATTCAAAAATAACAAATGCTGACTGTGTGCGATTTAGATAATGTTTTTTCTTCTTCTTCTTCTTCGTCTTCTTACTCTTACTCTTCTTCGCATAAATATGCATAATGATCGATTTAAATGAAATTAATGCGTCTCATCAATTGTCTATCAAAGTGAAATCACACAGATTAAATCGTAGAACATTACATGCACGCTACTTAGCTATCTCTTTAGTGTGCGTACATACTAATGAAGCACACTAAACCGTATCGAATAATGATAAGAATGAATCTTATATCGAGTGATTGACATCCGGGTTATGCACGCAATAACAATTACGTGTTAAATAAATTCGATGCGTACGGATGATTCGATGCAGTCCTCTGCAATCGATGCACAGTTCAGTTCGCAACCTTACACCTATTGAATCAATTTTCGCCAATTACTTGCTCTTACAAAATTACAACAAATATTTATCGATATGCATGCGTATGTGTGTATGCATTTACATATTATACATGTTTGGTTAGGGCGATAAGGATGAATTTCATGAAATGTGTATATACACAAATTCACACACACACACAACATACACACAATTGCATGCATATAATGTGCAATACGTTGTGATGGATAGTTTCGTATGCAGGGAATCTAAAAATTAAAATTAACCATCGATGATGTCTCTATCGCTATCTTTCTCTTTTATTTTCTCTATCTCTATCCATCTATATCTCTATCGGCTCAATTGCATTGAACAGATAATTTAGTGATCAATTAGTTCAGTCTCGGTCGTTCTTTCGATTTTAGCCAAGATCACATCAAGTAAAGCGACTAGTTAGTCGGTAATTGTCTGACTTGCAAATAATTTGTACGAGCATACGCTCGTACATTTTCGGTTTAGTTTAGGTCAGCAACGCATAAGACTTTTAGTAGGATACGGTATGTAGATGTGTTTTGTATTAATAATGGGAATATTTTGATTCCCACATATATATATATGGCATATATACTGGCATACAAACGCACAAACAAACATATAAACGTAGAGAGATGGTGTACACATATGTGAGAATGTTTATAGAGACGGCTGATTGTTACGTATGCATATGCAGGCGAATAAGTATACATTTAAGTTTTGCCACAAATAAATATGAGTTTTTTTTCGTTTTTTTTTGTTTTAGTTTTCGTTTTTTCTGAAGTTAGATATGAAAGAGCAAAACGCCACCGCACGCAAGCTATGCCTGTATATGTGTGGTTTATTCTCATAAATTATATTTTGGCAACGCATCACGCAAGTGAATCGATGACTTTTTTCTACAAATTTTAAGTTTTTCTTACGGTCGGTGTTGCGTTTTTCTGTTTTTGTACTTTGTCGATGAACTTGTGATGAGTTTTGTGGGCGATGACTTTTGCTCAGCCTCTCTGTGGTGCTCTATTTTTAAAAGTTAGTATATATGCTTGTATGCATGTGTGTACGTGTGCATGTTTGCGAATGTGTTATATTTTTCTTTGTTTTGTTTTGGTTTTGTTATTTTATTTTTTTATTATTTTTTTTATTTTTTTTATTTTTTTATTTTTTATTTTTTTTGGTTTTCTTTTCATAATTTTGTTCAGTGCAAGATTCCTTCGTAATAGTGATTCAAATTTGACGGTTTTTTTGCAAGTTTAAAAAATTCCAAGAAGATTGTCAGGACAGCGTATAATTTGGCTAATTGAATGAGGGTGGAGAACGAAACGCAAAGCAAAGCACTTTAATATACTCACAAGCATTTCTTTTCTTGTTGTTGTTTCGCAGATATACATGGGCTCATATACTTGTTGCTATATATATATGCGTACCTAAATATCTACACAGACATTTACTTACAAAAATAACTACATTCATGCAAACCTAAAAATAAAAATTTTTAGTTTGCTAATCAACAGGAATTTATCAAATGCGCTCGTGAATAAAAGGCACACGAAATTAACTTAAACTTAATGGTTCCCCGTGCGCACACATAGTACGACTTAGACCGATGATATATCATCATGATATATATATATATAAGCCATATACAATACTAAAGTCACCGAAGCAACCTAACTTGAAGAGGTGATGGACAATAAGCAATTTTTCCCTTTATTTCGACTGAAATCAAGCCGTTGTACAAGCAAAACTTAGGACCCGAGCATATAGTATAATCAATGCACTTGTTCTAATTTGTTAACTATGTCCGTTAGAAGAGGTATCTTAAGATTATCAAATATTTAGCAATAACATAGCGATATGCATCCCGTAGATCATATCAGCTTGAATAGTACATAAGTAATTCAGTGTTCATCTCTCTCTCTCTCTCTCTCTCTCTCTCTGTTCATATGGCCTTCAAACGAACTTATTGTCATGATCTGAACACGCATGCACACACAGACACATTTTGTCATTCGCATTCGCATTCGCGTGAGATTAATTTAAAGATGACTCTTTCATAATCTTCAGCCCATGCTCTCAATGGAGAATGGTAATCATATTGTTTGATATTGCTTGCATAGCGAATCACGTGCGACTTTCCATAAATATCGTGAAAGTCTTTAAAGTCAGCTAACCGTTATTTGCTCAATGCTAAGATTAAGTTGCGTCTTCAGCGCGTGGTCATTACATATCGATATCGTTAAGAATTCATAATATATGCTTAGGTCGGCTCTTTAAGTATTTATTATATGTCGCACATATTCACCATAATATTTTTCTTACTCTGTATAATTAACATCCATGTAAGGACATAATTGATAGGTGGAAGTTTAAAATTTTTTTTTTTTTGTAATTATCTTCGTCCCCCTACGACTAATGAGATGGCTATGAGAATTGCTTTCAATATGTGCCATAATTTATCAAATATCGTAGTGAAAACTTGGGATATTAATAAAGGAAAGTTTTCGAACTTTTAGAAATTCGACTTTTTGACTCTTGTTTGCTTAGCCGGGAAACTAAATTCATTTTTAAGCAAATTGTAGATAAGAAATTTATAAAAAAGTTTTACTTATTTCCTGCAACTTTATCGTGCCTACGTACGTCTTATGATCGACAGCTAAACAACGTGTACACTCATCCTTTTTTTTTAACGAGAGTGCATTATCGATTATTTAATATCTGGGTGTGATTTTAAATTCCAAATGTCGAGCATTCTGCGTGGAAAATAGAGAGAAGTCACTCATATCTGATGGCTTTCTTCTCAGATCGATTTCTGATAACTGCATTTAAGAACATTAGTAAGAGTTTTAACGGTTGTGTTGAGAAATTTATCTCAACTTGTTAAGCACCCTTGCATGTTGCATGTTGCAGGTAGCAAATCGTCGCTACGTTACTAAGTGAAAAGATAACGAATTTCCGCTTCAATGGTCAAATGGTTAACGATGGTTCGTTCTTTCCTTACATATAGATTCTCACTTATGTTACTACTTGCGTCTAAAGTTAGTCTTAACACTTCATTAATAAATTCAAATACTTGACTAGTTTTACTTAAGCAAAGTCTATGCACGAGTTATAAAGAAACACAAGCTAAGTCACGTGTGATTCCATTTTCATATGTATCTGGGTTCTGGCAATTCGAAAGGACAAATTGTGTAACATAACAGCAACATCACAGGCTTGAATAATTGATCGAATAATTGATTACGCTCTCA
The DNA here is from genome assembly GCA_001077435.1 of Glossina morsitans morsitans. Taxonomy (NCBI): domain Eukaryota; kingdom Metazoa; phylum Arthropoda; class Insecta; order Diptera; family Glossinidae; genus Glossina; species Glossina morsitans. The sequence goes on from CCAG010003328.1 coordinate 11,161, forward strand.
ATATTATGAATAAAAAGTCAAACTTTAACCGAAAGTTTTTCTTTGATTTTTGATAAAAAACTTCCAGTCAACAAAGCTATTTAACAAGTGCTCCTGGAGGACAGCCGGCAATCAAGGCAATGTAGGTGGAATCTCTTGAAAGGTCTCTCTGTCTCTCTTCGATGAGAGATTCCAAGTCTTACTAGCGAACGAGTATTCATTTCGTTATAATCATTGACGATTAAAAATATGTGAGAAGCGAAAATGAACGCGCATTCCTCTTAAAGCTTTCCCTTGATGTCTCGGTGTAGGTAGACTGACTTCAAAGGTACTAAGAAGGAAGGTTAGGACAAGACAGAACAAATTCTGTTATTCTAATATTTCACTTGTATTATATCTACGCGTAGTCCGTACGCAGCACACATATTACGTTGCCGTATATCAAGCAAAAATTAAAATTCGCGTCGTCAGTTTAAAGAAGTATGAATCGAGAAATGTCACGTGTACACGACTTTTAATTACATTGTCAACTCGTCAAATGGTTTGAATCAGGGGCGAAAAGAATATCGTAAATGAAACCGCGTCTATAAACTCCATGAGGTTTTCCGCTCTAGTCGCTCAGTGGCTATATATGATTAACATCACGATTATAGAGATCGAATATAATCTCATTATTGTATCAATGAACTGATTCGAGGCATTTGCGGACGGCTGGAATAATGAGAAGACTTTTCGTTTAAATGTATGTAATCGAGACAAACTATTGTTTGGCGCTTCGTCACCTTCAAAGCGAAACATTTTTAAAGCATCTCATTGCTGGCAATTAAAGGTCAATATGGGGGCGAGCAAATGATCAGAAGAAGATCAGATTGGCCTACGAGTAGATTACATTTGTCCCTGACACGTCGGCGAATGTTTTCTCACCTCCGATCGTATATTTCAATACACTCTCTGAAGAGATTAATTATCTCTTGTTTTGTTCGTTATAACACGATTTAAAAAATACCATCGGCAGTTAGAATTCTTCAATCAGGATGCTTTTAGGGGCAATTTAAAAAATTCTTAATTCTTAAACACTTAATTCTTAAAACACTTACAAAGGCGGGACAACAAAGCTCGCAAGGATTGAATTGAATCGGTTCCATTGATTTAAATGACATTTTTCACTGCGGGCATATTTTCCCGCATATAATTTGCTCGATTCTCCGTATCGGTTACACGCAGAGATCCAGTATATTTTTATTCAATAAAAACTGTATCCAAAATTCGTTGAAAATTTTAAATTGCGGACATGCATGTGATAATGTGCCACCACTTTAGTGCTACCACGATGCTGATGAAAGTGCCGAATATCATTAAAAATTTTCATTTTATAATACAAGTGAAACGATGGCACGATTCTTTAAGGAAAATGGGCGAATTTATTAAATCTTTTATATCAATTTCCATTTTTGTGAAGATCAGAAACGATCGCAAGGACAAAATAATAAAAGAGATCAAAAGAGCTTTAAAAGTTATCGAATAAGACTCTTATGCCCTTCCTCTTGGTGTTACCTATGGAATGACGAAATCAATCTGCCTTAGTCTTCCTTTCTAGCACATTTTTAAAGTCTATCGGCTCTATGCTGACATGATGACTGATCACTAGTCGCAAAAGGAGAGCATGTGTTTTCTTCTTATAGTTATTTTGAATTCTTATCAAATTTGATTTTATGGAGCAGCAGCTCTAATAAAACCCTCTAAAAAAGTTGTGCTAACTCCAATGCCAACCAGAAGAAGAAAAAAAACAACAAAATGCTTGCTTATCACTGCTTTGTGACTTGTGACGTCTCTCTGCCATGTTGCTTAAAATACTTGGACATGTTAGTAAACAGATTTTTCCTACTTAAAAAGAAACATGTTCCTGAACCTTGAAAGGTTAAACCATTTGAATGTCTTAGGCAAATGTTTGACATGCATCTTAAAGGATTTTCTCTCCAAAAAATACTCGATTTTATTAAATCGTCATAAATGAAATTAAATGAATTAGAAATTTATGAGAAACAATCAATTAATAATAAATAATAGTGATGTAGATCTGTAGGGTGTGAGTATGCGGTTTAGTGAGTATTTAAATTTCTGATAAGTTATTTATTTTAATTATTGCAAATATTTAAAAATTCGTAGTCCTGCACATTCATCCGCGTGCATCGTCTGACTTATTAACATTATCCGAATCGAAAACGGAGGTTTAGTAATTTGAAATCACGTCTTATGTGTAATGTAGACACATGCGTTGGGCTCGTGCCATACTTAAGACGTCATTTCGTTTTGCTATGTTATGACCATACACGTTAAGATGATTTCTTTCTTCTCTTCTTGTTTGCCTGGTCAATATACATATATATATATATACATATATATATATATATTTATATATATAAAGTTATGCAGAGTCAGTGAATGCGGATTGATGCACAATCATCTATAGTTGAATGTATGTATGTATGTATGTATGTATGTATGTATGTATGAATGTAAAAGTTTCATTTTAACCAGATAGACGGACAAAAAGACAGACATATAGGCAGACACACAGACAGACAAAGATACGAAAAAGCCAGACGAATAGGAATTACATGTGCTTTTGTGTGTTAATTCATTTATGTCTGCATACTGGGGCGAACATTCTCAACTGCATGCCATGTCCGACCTACACTCAGCGAAATATTTTAATACAGACACGATTACACAAAACGATTATTAGATATTATCATAAATCGGAATATTACGCGTATATATATATATATATATATATATATTACATATGGTAATCATTTGATTAACCCATACACATAACATTTCTATATATCATGTATTGTTTGTTTTTGTTTTTGTTTTTTTTGCGTTCATTTGTTGTTTACCTTATTTTAATATTGTTAATTTGTTATTGCTATTGCTATTGCTATTGCCATTAGTATTGGTATTGGTATTCCTCTTGTTATTGCTGTTGCTTTGAATGCAATATAGTTTTAATTGTTTTATGCAAACGTAAGTTGTAACGAAATATTAAAATAAACATTTTAATAACTTTTACGAAGAAAATTCCCCGAGTATATAGAGAACTATACAGGCATTTGCCCATCTGTGTGTGCAAGTTAAAAGTTTATAATATTGATACAAATGGAGACCTCAACTCAACTCTTGTATGTGCCTATGAGGGAAATGAAATGGTTGACCGTGCTTGCGTGTTTGTTATGTATATATATATGTTTTTGTGTATGTGTGCGCGTTTGTTTAAAATGCATAAAAACGTTCAGTTGTTTTTATTTTTATTTTTTAGCTTATTTTTAATTTAGTCGTCGTTTGCTATTTACTAAAATGCATTCAACCAATTGTGATTTGAAAGCATTTATGAATGAGTTTTACTACTTCATTAAATGATCCCGTTGTATGCACTCAGCCAGTAAATCTTATGCATGTACGCAAGTACGATAAAAGGGCAATTGGCATCTCATAGCAAAAACGTACAAAACGACCACCATCGCCCTCACGAGCATCATCGTCACAATAACTGGCTATTACACTTTCATGTATATATATATACACACATATATATATATATATATATATATATGCATATAAGAATATATATAAATGTATCGCGTTCGCAATAATAAATAACAACGTTCAGTATACAACATATCGGACAAGAAGCATTCTTTACCAACCTGTAGATGGATGGATGGATGTTTAGGTTCAAGTGCGCGAAAGCATAATAAACAAAAATCGATTATCGTTTCTTTAGTTATTTTCATTTTCATTATTATGATTTTGTGTTGAATTTGAATCCCTAAAGCAGGCTTTTCGACTTGTTTAATTTATAGCTGCAACGGCACTTGAACGTTACCATCTGAGTTCGCCTTTTAAGCCTCACATATATATATATGTTTATATGAATAAATTGTATATTGCATGTATGCATATATATTTATATAGTGGTAGTATAGACATGCAATACAGTACACCATATGATCTGCATATTCAAATCGACTCCGGCAAATTTCAACTGTAAAGCGCATTTCTTGGCAGAGATTCTGTTGCATCTATAGCAGCGTTCACTAGCCATCCCAACCAAATAATCAACAACACATAACTAAACGGTCAGTCAATGACGAACCGACCAGCCGACCAGCCGACCAGCCGACCAGACGACCAACTAATCGACCAGAACTGGCTATGAATGACACATGTTATGACGAGGTGCCTTCGTTTACGCACCACTCACCACCACTTCAATGACTGCGTATTTTGGAGTCCAGAGTTAAAGTCTTGAACGATATCAATTCTACCAGCGAGTGGGTGCTGAAATTAATTTCGTCGGAAGTAATTTTTTGTGCGTTGATTAGTTTTTGGTATCACTGTTCTGTTGTCTGCACATTTTTCGTTCTTTAAATTAAAATCTTAACAAAGCGTTATATGCAAAAAAAAAATAAAAAATAAAAAAATAAATAAATAAATAAATAATAATATATATATATATGTTTCTGTTGTTTTGGCCTCATGCCCAAGTGTTACTGCATCGATGGATGATGATGCTGTAGCCAAAGACAAACCGTAAAATTATTGGCTAAATGTATTTCCGCTGACTATTCCAATTGAAAGCGAACCAAACAAGACCATGAAGAAATATTTTCTTTCTTTTGCTTTTTCTTTTTCTGATTCTTATTCTGGTTCTGGTTCTCTTTTTATTAAACTTTATGTTTATATGTTATATATACGCATATATCCACACTACCCTATGCTCGATGGGTAGGAATGCATTTTAATATTTAACATTTAATTTCCGATTTTCTTTTTATTATTTTATTCCCTTTAACTTGCCATTCATCTCGATGCAAAAACGTACGTACACATGTGCATGCGAGCAATCAAATAACCGCAGCATCATTGTTTTAATATATTAATAATAATCCGTCTGCTAAACGTTTTATTAGATTTTACTGCGGAGCTGATGTACTCTTAAATCGTTTTAATGCTTGCGTGTAACGTTAACAGCAACGACTTTCCCTACGAGTCCTTCGATGAGAAATGTTTTATTGAAACGAAATGACTTCCATCGGCCACATTCGGGTATTTAGCGCACAATGGTAATAGAATTTACAGAGAAATTCATAGCAAAAATCTTTAAGACATTAATTCACTTTTAATATAATTTTCCTCCATTCGCACGTACAGTTAATATTCATCGTTTTATATGTACGTACGTACGTACCATCTATTTATTTTGAATTATTTAAAAAGTTTGTACATAATTGACTTAAATCGAATCCTTAAACAGTGATCATTAATTTTTTTTTTTCTTTTTTTTCTGTTTTCCAATAAATTCTTTTACTACTTATGGGACTAACCAAAAGTTCAAATGAACTTGATGTCTCATGCTTTTGAGATCCTGAAGATTGATTTATATGCCGGTAAACTCTTTACTCAATACTCTTTACTACATGAAGGGGCGTGTGCGCATATCCATGTCAATCAATTTTTCACAGTGTCACATAGAGATAGATATAAATTTTTTCTTGTTCAGATATTCGCATAAATAGACGAAGAAAAGAAAATTATATTTACTCGCGACCGAACCTTTTAAACCCCTCACCGTGATCCTAAAAATAAGGAAAATAACTATATTTTCCGTCCTCTATGATATTGGATGGGCGCGGCTGATTTTTTCTACTTTCAGAATAAAAGTAAAAATTTATATGGTGTGCACATTCTGAGTAACCAGTGAAAAACACAGAAACCAAAGCTGTTCACAGTTCTTGTAGCATAAGCATGTCTGGGCGTTGTAGGCGTGTTCTTTGAAAAGTTTGGGTTATTTTCAAAATTATTTTGCAAGTTTGTTTACAACAAGCTTTCCACAGATGGACAACCGGACAGACGGACATTTTTCAAATTGATTCAGAGTTTCATGCTTTGTGGAGTCTCTTAAACTTCATTCTGGGCGTTGCAAACGTTTTCACAAACTGAATACACCCCTTATCCTTCGATGAGGGATATAAAAATGTACCGAATTTTTGAAAAAATGCATCGAAATTATTTTATCTAAATTTTACCTATGATATGGATTAGTAATCATATAATCAGTTCTCTACGCACACAAAACATTCGACTGATAAAAAAGATGAAACAGCGACAAGTTTACGTCCAGTATACATTGGCATGTAAAAAATATTGGGCCTCTTTCAAAGAAGAAAATAGCCAAAAATGATTAAATTAACATATTATGGGGCCCTTGAAAAACTCGAAGCCTTAGATAAACGCTTGACGCATCCGCCACAATGTCTACCTCAGTCTTTAAT
>CCAG010003333.1:0-60208 GCA_001077435.1 Glossina morsitans morsitans
ATTATTATTATTATTATTATTATTATTATTATTATTATTAACAATTCATACAGATATTAACATTTTGCACACGCACACATGCATACGCATTTGTAGTAAATTTATAAGAATGTTGAAATATGTGCGTTAACAATACACAGAAAAACAAAAAAAACAAAACAAAACAAAAAATGAAAAATGAAAAATGAAAAAAAAGAACTTCTTAAACACATTTTAACACAAACATGCATAAAAAGCAAATAAATAAACTGAAAACGCACATAATGAAATTTCGGCCCCGAAGCCGAAATTTTGCGAGCACACTATGTTGCCTTATGCTTATTTGACGAACCCTAATTGCCGGCGTTACGCGCCATAGAAAACTCCCTGAGATCGCATCTTGTCACAAAATTTAATACACGTGCGTGTGTGGTGAGTAAGTTTGCGTTTACGTATATACGTACACATAGATATATATTTATTTTGTTGTAGCATTTGCTTGTTGTTAGCCGGGCTCTGGAGTTACTTTAGTTGGTACTTCTTACGCTAGTTCTTCTTCTTTTTTTTCTTATTTGGTTGTTCGGTGTAAGATTGCAAACATTTTCGGTTATTCGTTAGTTGTTGTGCAACTATTGACGCGGCATATCACTATTCGAATTCGGTAGATACTCGACTGGTAGCGGTGCTCTTATCTATCAATGTGTGAGTGCGTTAAGTGTGTAACGAATTCCTTCAGAGAAGACAAATTAATAAATACAAAATTTTGAAACAAACGCAACAATAACTATTTAAATGTATTTGTGAACGCGACGCTTTTCGTGTTTTTCTATTACTATTATTATTATTATTATTATTTGTTTTTTTTCTTTTTCGTTGCTTTTTAATGAATGGTTACGCACATGGACCCGTAAATATCTGTGTCGATACTGTGTTGAATAGGAAATCAACATTTCCAACCAAGCCAACTACACAAGATTATGTGAACAAGTGTTTTTCACTTAATATTAGTTTTATAAATGTGTGCATGCATGTCTCTGAGTGTCTGTATGTGTGTCTATTTGTGTGTGTGAGTGCGTATTTTACGCCTGTAATTATATATGGTGCTTGAAACAATACATATATATACACACATATATATGAAAAGCAAATTTAAAAATGACTTCAGTCAATCGAAAATATCACTTATAACAATAATTGTGAATAAATATGACTCTGGCCTATGTAAATATGTCAACGGTTTTAGATGTTCAGGTAATCACTTTACTGGATACTCATTTAAAACTTTAATTGCTTTAGTGTGTAAAACTATAAATTTATTCAACAAATTTTATAATAATCGCCATCGAAAGCCATAACAGTATAATTCGATATATTTTATAAAAATTTTTGGTAATTTTTCTTTCTTTTTTTTTGCATATTTTTATTTCCAAGTCCCAATAAAGGCGAGCAGATTTGAGAAAACTTTGTTACACAAAAAAAATTTAATTAATTTAATAAATGATAATAGACAAGAAGTAATTAGGCTTCCCCTTGCCAAGGCATGAGTTGCACTTTTTAAGTTAAATATATTTGGCTTGTTTTACCTTCAATTATATCATAATAGGCCTCAAGTTATTTTATTATAAGCTAATTATTAAATCATTCTGTAAACGTCGGAAAACGTCGGACTAATTGTCTTTTTACAAAGATTGTAAAATTCATTAAGAGGCGAGAAGAAAAAAGGCGAAATGAAGCGAATACAAAAAAATAAAATAAATAAATAAACATTAAACATACTACAGCGTATTCTAAACCAAAAAAAAAAAAATCTTTTTTTTTTTATTGCATCGTAAACAGTTCGTGCTAATAATATTTATATTCTACACCGCTTAAGGTGCAACGGTATATTAAATTTGTGCGGATGTCTATAACAGCCAAAAAAGATTTGGGATAGACTGACCTTTTATAATTCTATTATTTTTTTTTTATTACCTCCAAGTTTGTCTGTCCGTCTGTCTGTCTGCTGTTTTTGTTCGCGTTCAACCTTTACGTCGCAATTTTTGAGATATTTCGAGGATATTTGGTATAGCGAGGTGTTTTGATCTAAGGAAGAATGCTATTGAAAAATCGATCTATTTTTCCGATCACTTCCTATGAAAAACATTATTATGAAAAGTTGTATTAAGCAAATTGCGGGTCTATTCTTATTATTTTTACATCGTATTCCTTTTTAAAAAAAAAAGAAGGCAATAAAGATGAAAATATTATCCATTGTATCCATTTCAAGATAATTAAGATCGCGTCGCTTTCACATACATAACTGTAGCAAATTTTAGGTCTAAGTCATATGTATATACATTTGCTTATTGCGAATATTTTTATTGTATATATATATATATGTGCGAAGTGAAAATTTTCCAGAATTTGTTTGAACACTTGATGGTGTTTCTAAAGCACATTTCTCCGGATATCCTGTGTATTCTCGATTTTGAATTTGCACTACAGTGAAAGCAGTGACGTGGAGGTTAGATATGCAAGCGAAGTAAACTCCGACTTTAGTTGCATATATATTTCGGGTATTAATAGCATTCTTCAATCAATTTTGTAAATAATTAAGAAAATGTGTTTCTTTAGATTCAATCGCGATTGTCTTCTTTAAAATCGCCAACAGCTCTTGTTTTATTGATTTGATTACATTCAAAGACACGGATCGTATTATATATTTTATTTAGTTTTTGTTGTTGTTGCAATAAATGCTTGATTTCATGAGATTAGTGAAGTCATAAGTTAATTTTCGGGCATTTCATCGCATATACTTTGGCTGCCCGTCACATGACTACTGAAGTTCCAAAGCTACAGATGAACGCAACAATTTTAGATATTTTCGAAAGCACATGTGAACGGGCGTATGAATGATATTGCACGTCTGAATGTCGCTTTGTTTATGTGTTTATAATAAAGTGTCGCGAGCGTTTCGATCTCGAAGTTTCTTTTGAGTTTGAGTTAAGTTACATAACTTTATTCGATGATTAAATATTTAAATAAAAAAATTAACTTATATTTTCTTATGTGCGCATGTAAAGCATGTAGCAATTCTAACCTAAAAATATTAAAGAGATATACTGCTACTACTACTACTACTACTACTACTACTACTACTACTGCTACTATTACTACTGGTAGTACTGATAGTGCCTACTAAAGCTACAACGTATACTACTACATGTAAATTAATTAATTAATCGGAAATGCTCCTTGGCTACATTTGGCTACATACCGGTCTTGACGTCCTGAAGGTTAAAGATGAAATAAAACGCTTTAGCAGCAATTACTTAAACATATTAAGTCTGCACTTCAATATTTTAGCTGTAAACTTGTTAGATGATGGTTATGAACTAAGGAGTCTGTGGAAAGACGCCACCCTTGATATAAACACATTACTGGTACTCTTAATGTATACTCAATAACTAAAGTTATTATCTTACAATATTGGTTTTCCTTTTTCCTTGTTGGTTCCTTTAAAGAAATTTCGAAACAGAAAAAAAAAATTAATTAAATATAAATATATATATATATATATATATATATATATATATATATATATAGAAAAAATATTTGAAAATAGTATAAAATCGAAATGCATGGACCAAGACGACTGAAATCCCTTTCCAAAGAAACATCGGATTATTTGCCCAACTGGCATGATTTGTAATTTGTTGGCGAAGAGAAACTTTCATCCTCCTTTTGTGGACTTCCTGTGCTCTTTGCACCTTTCCATAAAAACTGCGACCACTTTAATCGACATTCACAGCAGGCAAACAAAAGCAATCAAAGTGTCCGCATTTACTGACGATTACGTGAAGATAAACTTTATACATAAAGTCTCCGTTGTCGTCTGCGTATTGCTGGAAGAAAAAAAAAAGACTCTAGTAGCGACTAACTTCGATGAGTCAATCAATTTAAGAAATAAACAAAAGTGTGCTAAAAGTTTACCGCGTCTCACGTTTCTGGAGCGCGTCACGTTCAAATATTACTCTATTAGGCCTTGTGAGATATGGCACCTTGTTCACGATGGCTTCAATTGCGTCAGTTATTGCTGACTTGTTGACAATGTTTCCCAGCGCTCAACTGATGCCACAAGATATTAAGCATAAGTTTGACGCATTAATCATTGGGCAAAGTCGTTGATGTTAATGGTTCGCCTGGTCTACGTCATGGTGTTCTCCGTTTCGGTTTACCGTACTATATTCATTCATTGTCAATCTTCGCTATTCAGCAGAACATCCTTTCCAGCAAAACGAGAAACATCATGCTTCGGACAATTGTCGTCCTTTTTAGCGAAAAAAAGGAACTAGACAAACAATTATGCTGCGTTGAACTTCATCATCGACATCCTGAATACTAGAGAGAGTAGGGCCTGAATATACTATTAGTAGTATATATATATATATTTATTTATTATATTATATTATTATTACATATATATATATTAGTTGTATTTATATAGTGGTAGTAGTAGTCGAGGTATTCTCCAGTACATTACAATAGTAGTAGTAAAAAGTCAAAAACTGAATTATACTTTTTTGATGTCCTTTTGATGGCACTCCTCTGATTGCTGAAATATTTTGTTAGTCTGTTAATCAAGTTGTAATTCAAAGTAGCCAGGCGACCAAGAAAATGGAAAAATATCGATATATTTCGTTTATAGTCTACGATCGATAAGAGATATCAATTCGATATTAAACATAACTGAAGCGTACCGTAAGATATTTAAGAGGTGAGTGAATACAGAAATTTTCCTTTACGGCGACGGTTTTCTTAAGAGTGAGCCGAACTTTATTAGTTGTGTTACTTATGAGCTACGTGTGGTTAAAATTATAAAAAAGTGATTCTGATGCTTTTTGTCGTTCGCGACGACCCACACACTTACAACTACTTACAGCTCTATTAGTTAAACAACTTTAACTAAGTTAAACTCCTTTAACATTAGAAATATTTTAACAATTTTCATACATGAGACAATATGACACACAATACTCAATAAGTCAATAAATCAAATAGGATGACACAGACATGTTGTTATTATTATTGACAAGTTCGTATAAAGGCAATTGCTTTAGTATCACTAAAGAACTATAACTTGTTGAACTAATGATCGGAATGCCATGAAATTTTGAAGCATTTCGTTTAAAGGTTGAATGCCCTCTCAAAGTCAATAATCATTCTAGGTAGCTATTGATCGATACGCCATCCCGAGGTAAAGTGCAGTAAAGAGGAAAATCGTTCCTTCACTAAGTTGTTAGCGAATTTATTAAGCAAATTTGTTTTCGAGTGCATTTATAAAACGCAATTGCTTCTGAGGAGATTACGAAGTATTTATGATAATGAAACAGTGGCACAATCAAAGGCTTATAACTCGTACAAATGATGAAAAAGATCACATAAAAGGAAATTAAAACGCAACAATTCGTGATGTCTTCTTGGGGATCGTTGTGTTATTCTAGAAACATTGCTTCCAGAGACTCAAACAGTTCAGAAAGAATATTATCTAAGGATTTCAGCGTAAGAAGCGCCCAAAATTAGGACAAAATATCTTCGTTTACTGCAATCATCGAGACCATAAGCACATAACGCACTCTACGCCCCTGAAATGGCGTTCAATCATTATTCTCTTTTACTCACGATTGAAGAAATCATATCGTGGCACTCGCTTTCAGTCAACAAAATTAATAAGGTGCGCTCTTCAGCTGCCTTATGGGCTCCAACGTACTTAAAATTTAAGTAACAGATCGAATGGCATCGAAATTTCGTCAGATATTTATTACTAACACCAGTTGAAGCAATTTTTTGAAAAAAAACCAAATAATTTACCTTTCAATTTGAAGGGCTCGGATTTTTAAAGTGCAAATTCCCTTTAAGTTTTGAACATAGTATTAAATGAGCACAATTGTACTTGCAGCTATCACGTACGCCAGACAAAGTTAACAAGACTTGTAGAAATTTAATTCAGAGTAAAACTTCTATGTGGATTTAATGCTATCTGCACCATGCTCTCATAACTTATGACTCAGTATATGCCAAAAAATCAAATCTTTTTCTTTCGTCACTTGACCAAGAATGGAAGAGGAAGATTTTAGGGATTTTTGACAGAGTCCGTATCACTATTCATATTACGTGATGCCAGGTTTAGTCTATTAAGCAAAACACAATCTTTAGGTGCTACGCCACTGTTCATGTGAATTAATCGATATATATAAATAATATATATTTTATATATATATATATATTTTTATTTTTTTTTTTGAATATTAAATGCATTGAATTGTGGACCAAGCAACACACGATAAACGAGATGCGTTGTGTTTCCTGCTTAATTCAAAGAATAGTAGAAAGTTATCAATAGCTGTCATAGGCCTATGGTGATTACGTACCACGGACAAAAGTACAATTAAGTACTGATTTCGACGCTTTAATCCATTTCCAAAAAAAATTTGAACGCGTTTTCAAAAAGATTGACGATAAAAAAATTGAGTTAATTGCTCCATAAAAGGGTAAAGGAATAAGTCCGAGACTAAGAAATTAGATTTAATAATAAAATAATTCACATGTGAAACCGTACTCCAGAGCAGAAAAACCGAATTTTTTTGATATCGCCTTCTGTCGAAAAATATATACAAGGTGATGACGTAAATCGTAAAAACAGTGAGCAAGACAAGGGCAAATGAGCAATCGACATTATCGGCAAAATATTGCTACGTTCACGCTTGTCATCTTCCCATTAAGGAAAAGTGGTTTGAGTCGGTAATTGCTTACGATTCGCCTCAAGGTTAGGGTCTAACGACCCCGTGACAGCCTAGAAAAGCGTACATTTAACTAATAAATTATGTATATACATATATAGATATATATAGGTAATATATTATTACAAATTTCCGCTTTTTTATGATACGGTCCGTATCACATTGATCGTGGATATTACTTTCAAGGGAAATACACTTCAGAATTCTTTTAACTCCAAGTTTCTTTATTTACAATCTAATCTTTAAGGCTAGGATTATTTACATTTTGCTTTGGCGATACTCTCTCTCTCTCCCGACTTCTCAACTTTAGTATTCTTTTTCGACTCAAATGTTCTCGTGCGATTCACTCTGCCTTCCGCAAATAGTCTACTTATATACATTTTCACAAAAATGTTAAGATCACCTAACTTCATGGCATCATTTTTAATCCGTTAACCTGCTTTTCTGCTTATCGTTTTCCCTGTCCGGCAGCTGTATAACGTGGTGCGCATGTGCACCTGGGTTTTTCCATGTCTGTTGTCCTGCTAATCTTTTTCGTCGGCCGGCAGCTGCATGACGCGCCACGAATATGCACTAGGGAATTTATTACTTACGAAAATCAATTAGTTAGCATTAACTGGATTTGAGATTTTCGTAACAATATATATATATATATATGTAATACGTCTACTTTCCGCATTGCCCGATCTTGTCAAAAAAGACTTTTGCTTTAACATGATCTTGACAGTATCGTCGTTGATCAAAGCTGCTCGCCCGGAGCGTGCCTTATCAGAATGATTGGAAGCATCTATTTGAAATTTTTCGAATCATTCTCTGCATATTCCATCAGAAACTGTATTTTCATCAAACATTTGCAACATAGTTCTACATGCTTCCTTAATAATTCCTCCCTGTTGGAAGATACAGTGCAAGATACAGTGGCGTATGTGAACTTTATCAGTAGCCGTGGATACACAGACACGTCCCACTTAATACTAACGTGAATCATCTTCTTTCCAGTTCGTATGCTAGATCAGGACGACGGTGATTCTGAACCAACGAACATAGATTGGACGGATGAACGGGCGAACAAAAATCCCTAAATTAATTCAGATTTGATAATGACCATGAATATATATGCGGCATAGTTGCGACCAAAAGTTTCCACAGAGGAAATATAGACAGACAGACGGACGGACAGGCGAACATGGCTAAATCGGTTCAAAATTTGATGTTGATCAATATTATATATTATATATTTAATACGGTCTGTGAGCATTCTTCTCGTTGTTGCAAACGTTTTGAGAAATGAATATACGCTATACCTATACTCCTCCTTCGCGGATAGGTATAAATATGTTTTTCAACATTCCTATGCAAAAGAATGATAATTGTGTGAAAAATTATGCTTCAAGAAAAACGCATTCAAAGCTTTGAGATATGTTTCGGTCATGTTTTTTCGATTTCCATACATATATTACCTTTTTTTATCCATTAGCTTGTAATCCCAGGAACGTATAGCTGACGTTCCATATTCAAATAGTCTTCTACATTTTATGTTTGTTTTGTTGCATCTGTTAAGGACAGAACGACACGCTTTAGACTTTACAAAATGTTGACAAATCACAGAGGACGCGGAAAGAAAGTTTACATATCTGTGGCGAAATTTATTATCAAAGATAGAAGCATTGACTCTTTCCGCATCACTCATATCTATTAAACGGTCGTCTCGATAACAGTTTGTCGGATAGCATTCTATACAATTTTCTCTTTACTCCTGTTCTGTCCTGCGAAACCTTTGACGTATTCATCGGAACTCATAAAGCAAATGCTCTTGAATAGACATATACATCCCTTAAAGCCATCTGCTGGGGGACTGAAGAAGGGCAGAAAGGGGACAAATCAACAGGCAGTACATTGGGTTGTACCTTCGAACAAGGGATTTTTTTCAAAACATAATCATTAAAAAAAAAACATTCTTTATCTGAATGAATTTTCACTCAGTTTCAAGAAGCTTTAAGGGGTTCTATTAAGCCAAAAAAAAAAAATATTATCGATATCTGAAAAATGCACAGCCATGCACTTGTCACTCTTTACCACAGATTTTTGAATTGTTTTTCATGTTTAGCGCCAACTCGATTTTAATTGGGTACCAAATACTTATCAGTAATATATTCAGCTTACATGATGATATCGGCAGAGAATATCTGAAAATTGTATCGAAAATTGAGAAAAAAAATAGCTCATCAGCTCTTACGATCATGGATAAGAAATTCAATTTTATAGCGGTAAGCAAGCAAAGCAAGTTAGGCTCGTAGAGGTAAAGTAAAGGACGGTTAACATCTGCACCAGGAATTGAGGAATTTGAAGTTGAAATTGCAGACATGCAATACGTTTTCGTTAAACTTAATTAGAAACGTCAAGAAATTATATAGACATCCATCTTCTTTTAAAAGAACTTTTTGAATATTAGTTAGTTAACTATAACAAAGATGTTTCCTATAAGTCGGGGAATTTTTTTGCCATAATTTATTTAAAAAAGTTACTATAAAATTATTTTATTTTAGGAGCGTTTAACTAGTCATGGCAGTTTGGGTCTATCTGGTAACAGTTCTGCATACACCACGCATACCGGCAGCCATGCCGGTCGGGGTGGACCAGCAGCCGGCCATGGCGGTCACAGCAGCACACATGGTTCGGCGGCTACGATGCATCATCAATCGTTACAATCTGACTTTCAGCCTCCATACTTTCCGCCACCGTTTCATCATTCAACGCAAAGTCCGCCCCAACAACAGGTAATGATTACATATACTCGCTATGTAAAATTTGTGATTTTTTCTTTTCTTTTTTTTTTAAATCCGATTTGAAAATCGGTATAACTAATAATGATTAGATGCCTGCATACTTACAGAACCACGGTGCTTTAGAGTACCTGGGGACGGATCCCTATGGCCAACCTTTGCCTACATTACATCATACACCCCTCCATCATTATAATCAATTAGCTGGATTACGTTCGACCCAGGATCAACTGGGCATACACAGATCTCACAGAGAAGCCGAACTTCAAGGTCACGTGGTACGTAATTTGCTTCCTATTTTTTTTTTTTTTTTTTTTTTTTTTTTTAGTTTTCTCTTAAAGCTTAAGAAATTCCTTCTTACATATAAAAAACACATTTCACCCTATCACAGCATTTACAGCTTACATAATTACATAGTAGATGCGTTATCTTACTTACACTAAACCAAAGCACAATAGTGTTAATTTCTCCTCCAGCACTATTCTCCCTCTGCGCTGTAATGCTAAGCGTTATAACGGTACTGCGATCTGACCGAATAACTGAAACGATTTTACTTAAATTAAAATAAGCAACAACAACAAATGCTCTTGTTGCAGCATTCAATGTAATCGCATGTACGAGTTATGTGCTTAAGTATGTATTTAACAAAAACAACAACGACAACAACAAGGATAGCAAACAAAAAATAGAATGGAGAAGGGAGAGGGGGACAAAAACAATTCAAAAATAAAAGTCTAACAGCAAATATGCGAAAAATTTTCTTGGGATTATCTTAATATAAAGAATTTGAAAAATTCATTTTCAAATATGCCCAAGTTAAGGCACTCACTCACTCAACAAGACACACTCACTTGACTGCTTTATTAGCAACGCCATAGCAAAGTTTCTCTTAACTCTTATCTATAATGCCTGTTGTAAAGTAATTACTATGGAATGGTGTTTGTCGAACGAATACTAACCAGGATTGGCTAAGAAAACTGAACTTTCAACCCTTAAGAAAATAAACTTTATTTTGGTTTGGGTGTACCCAAGAAGAGTGTTTACGATCAAAAAAATAAAGAAAAGAATATACACATACACATGCAATAAATAAATAAATAAGTAAAAGAAAAGTAAATAAAATTAAAACAAAAGCAAGAAACGCATGGAAAAGTTTACTCTCGTATCAGCAACAAAAATATGTCAACAATTTATGTTGTTAAACATATTTTTCTTTATGCTTTTTTTTCTTTTATTTTTTATTTTATTTTATTTATTTTTTTTTTTTGACTAAAAAATCTGTACTCTTAAAAAATCCGCATGTATGCATACGTGGCTATAAATAGTTGTATGCCGTTATAAATATTTATATAAATTCGATCGCCACACATAATAATAATCATAATTACAATTATATAATATTTTATTAAAATTAATATTAGCATAAATATTGAAATACGGACAGACTTTCATATTGTTGAGTTTAAAGACTTTTTAGTAAAATGAAAAAAAATTGCTTTAAAATCATTTCTAGACTCAGCTATCACATGGCTTTCCATATTCTGACAGAAGAGGCGACTATAGCAGCGCTATATCTGGAGGAGCAGCTCATGGCGGTCGACTTGCTCATGAGCACGATCCATTGGCATTACATCAGGCTTTACAGAATGCCGTCGATGATGGTCAGAATCCTGGTATAGACGATAACGTTGCATTTATGTCCGATTTACCGCTTATAAAAAGTAAGTAGAAAGCGCTTGTTATCTTGTGTGTGTGTGTGTGTGTGTGTGTGTGTGTGAATGTAATGATATATAGTTTTTATATTCATTATGAAAGAATTGTAATAACATTTTCCAAGTCCATGGTATGATATCGCGCGCTATCATATATACGGCATATATAGGTAACTATTCTAGATTAGAATCGAACTATTTCAATTTGTCTGTCTGACCAGATTTCTCTGAAGGTAAGAAATAAATCATATACAGTTTGAAACAATTTTTTTTAATAAAAAAGGTTCTCCATATAAATTTCGGGATAGTTCTGCATACCCAGGTGTATGCAGCATCGCATGCGGTGTTAATGAGCGCTGAAAAAGGACATCCATTATCTTATCTAAATACTTTATCATCGGACTAGTATATATTTTATGATCATCTATCCTGAGTGTGGTGGTTTCTCTTTTCTTTTTGCTTTCTAGTTATTTAGACGACTTCAGTCTTCCGCGGAGCCAGGGAAAATTTTTTCTTTGTAAATCAGATTTTAGTGTCACTGGTGAGTCTTATGACATTGTCTTGTATTTGCCGCAGCTACTTTGCTACAACAACAGCAATAGTCGCAACGCCAACAATCTTAACATCTTATCATCTAATACGTTCTACAGAAGTGGCCCAAGTATGAGCTCTCTTGGCACTTCGGCATGCATTTTGTATATATTAACACATACTTCTGTTTCGCAGATAATGCTTATCCTATAGGAGCTTCTACTTATAATTAGCTTCAGATAATTAGCCTTCAGATTGAGTGGTATTCGTAAATTTTCCAGTGCTTGCGTGATATGTGCCCAACATGTTAAAAGTATTCCTTATGCCCAGGGTTACTACGGCGCAGCACTTTTTAATAATTGCTGTTGCTTTTTCGACAAGAGTCGTCACCTACAAGATAGCCTCGCTAGCTGACTGTCTTCCATGAAGGTCGTACCGACCTTCACACACTGTCTGTGTGTATGTGTGTGTGCAAACACATAATAATACATACAAAATAGATAACAAACGCAATCTGTCATTAAAGCCGTACGTAGAAAATGTCGACTTCATATTTTTCCTGCAAGCATTGAGTTACCGCATAGCATTTTAGGCCACTCCCCCGGACTGGTGTCTTGGTTAATCAATATTGTAAGTGCTCCCGGACTTGCACAATTTTAGATATGAAATCAGTTATTAGGAATCGAATCAATGCAAATCGTATAATTTTACTACAAATAATTTATGTGAAAGAGACAGACATATAAACGGCATATTAGCTGTCCAAGGATACCCGACACGATGGTAGTTGAATTCCGTCGCTTTGGTCAACTTTCAATGCGTACGAAGGAAAACACATTTGCGAAATCCAAGAAGATAATACTCGACAGTCATGTCATATGATCTGAGCCTCAGAAAATTGTCCACAGACGTGAGCTTATCTTTTGAATCCGTTGAAAACCATCACCACGATAATATTGTTCAATAATCTTTAACTAAGAATTCCAGCAGTACAAGCGAACATGGACCTTAGTCCGCTGGTTACCTAACTCAAATTTACCTACGCCTAGTTAAGCAGTTAACAAGCACAACTATCACGTCGGCATACTCACGTTTCAATCCTCCTTTCGATAGACCGCACTTTAGTTAAGATTGATGTGTGGTCGCGACTACGTTAAATGTTTGGTTGATGAAAGTGCCACGCTGCACCCACACTCTATCTCTCTTTTACTACCTTTTCTTAATAAAATTAACGCCACAGGGGAGAACTTTATGGTGTCAATTTAACGAGAAAAACAGAATTCCATGTAAAAGGTGAAGGTCATAGCTCAGCCAGTCCACGAGAATTGTATGGAGTTCGACTGAGTCAAACAATCGTCGTCATTTTATTGCAAAAAAAAAAAAATATTCAAAAAGAAATTTCATCATATTGATAGTTCAGGATATTGCTTGCGCCGACAACGTATACAGTTCGATTATTCAGAAAAAGATGTGTGTCTTCAAAGGCTTCCAAAAACACTGGCAGTAGAGCAACATACAATAGAATGTAAGACCTCGGGTAAATTTTCTAATTGTGACTTGGCTGCGAGATTTTTAAATGGGATAACGTACCTATCTCATCTATCTAATCGATAAAGCGAACATTCGTTCGCTTGTTCGTTCATTTGCGTAATAATGTATGTCATAAAACATGCATTTTTATTCAATTTAGTAGTATTTGATAGATCACTATGTAAATAAGAAACCATATATGCGTACTACGGCGTCTTCATCTACGACTTCCCTCGTAATTATAAGCACGTTTGAGGAGCGCCCTTATTAATCGTTATAAGGTTATCGTACCAATACAAATACAAATCTAATAAAATACAAATATTTTTCATTATATAGAAATTTAGAGGTCGTAGAATTTGTCTGCCCCCCATCTATTGTCCTTTGATCAAAAAACAAAAAGGAAAAACCTGAAGAAGAATATTGCTGAGTAAATTTTTTATGTGAAATGACATAAAAGATCCGGCCGGTCACAAAATGTGGTTGCCATAACAACAGTGATACATAATTAGAAAAAAAACAAAATTTTCACTATTATTTCCCAATTACTAGCAAGTTATAACAAATGTAAGTCACACGGTCCATTATAGATATATATATATATATATCTATCGTATCCTATATATCTATATATCCTATTTAATAAATTGTCCCAATCGGCTATAGGAAGCGTATCCAGGGCTATCTTTTGACTCTTTTGGGTACACAATTGACTTTATACGCTTGGAAGTCTTGCGTCCGAATTTTTTAATGCAAATTGTTATCTTACCCAGAAACCCACGTCATACACCTCGCCATCAACTGTAATTCAAAAAAAAATAAATAAATAAATAAGAAAATTGTACTCGGCTCTAACCGAATCAACTTTAACTTGAAAAAGAAAATCAAGTTTCTATACTGTATAATATTGGAAGAATGTGACAGATTGTACAGTTGCTGAACGACTCATCCGTAGGATATATGGAGAAAGATTATATGTTTTAAATGGTGAAGCTTGAAAATCCCAATAATTCAATGATTTGCGATCAAGAGAGTGCCTACATTAGTCCGGCGGACAGAGGGACAGAGGGACAGACGGACAGACGGACAGATAGGCAATTGTACATCTACTAGACCAAGACTGATTCTGAATTTGACACAAATCAAGACATCAAACATTTCTAAACTTTTCCTCACAATGGACTACGTTTTACATTTTATAAAATTTAAAGAATGAGAGAGAAGACGTCAGACTTTAATAAATCATATTAATAACAAGCAAATGTTTTAGATAAAATATGAATTTAACATATCAATGAAATTTTAACCCTAAACAACTTAAAGTTCAATATTCAAGTTCACGGCATTAGGTTAACTTGATGTAATAAATAGTCAGTTATCATTCTTTCAATTCTTGCTTAACTAAAATTCCATAATACAGCTCAGGCTAAATTATTTTGACAATAGTTAACGTGACCTAACTTACATTTGGATAAGTGAAATAAGTTAAATATACTTTATATATATATATATTTTACTCATCATCGCTTATTTTCAAACAAAACAACTAAAGTCTTCCCCACTGTTTGGCTAGATGAACGTAAGACATTTTAATGATTCAATTGTAGATTGATCAAGTAAACCTTCTTCTGGACGCTTCCAAAACGAATCCACAGATTATGAAGGCTTAATAGCTGAAGAGCTTAAGCTCTTAGACGTAATTAAAATCAACTCCGACACTTATGAGTTTCTAAAGTGTGTGTGTGTGTGTGTGTGTGTGTGTGTGTGTGTGTGTGTGTGTGTGTGTGTGTGTGTGTGTGTGTGTGTGTGTGTGTGTGTGTGCATGTGTAATCTAATATCCCTTAGTGAATGAAATTTAATCTGAAAATAAATTTTTAAAATCATTGTCTGATTAATTTCTTGCCTCATCTTTGTAATAATTTACCGCAAAGTTTTATTGCAAAACAATTCAAACTCACTTAGGCTTAAAACGTATCCTAAAAATGTAATTTGTAATCCTTTATTTTTCGGTCACTCGTTTTTCGTATATTTCTCTCTCTCTCTCTCTCTCTCTTTCACTCTCTCTTCCTTTTCCTTTTTCAATTTGACTTGATTTTTTACTTAGTGTATTCATAGCAGCGGAGTTATGTTATCCGTTACTGTAACGGTTTCTAACCCTGAGTAAAAATTGCTAACAATAATTGTTGTTGTAGTTGCTCGCTTAGAATGCGAAATATTTAATTTGCGCATAATATTCGAAGACGAAAAATGATTGTTTGCGTTATGCTGTTTTCAAGGCGGAAATGTAAACTCAAACTCACAGAGAACCAAACACCTCAACCATTGTACTGATTGTATTGAATGGATTTGTTCCTCTTCTTGGCGAGTTTAATGTTATTGTCGCTGATTATAACAACGTGATACTATTATGATGCAGTGTAATCTAACGCCTCTAATTGGCAGGATTACGGTGATTGTGCATCTACGAACCCTGCTGTTGCTGCTGTTGACTGCCATTGTATGCATAAACATACTTACACATCTACATATATATATATATATGTAGATATATTTATATATATATATTTCACTTGGAATAATTATGACAAATAATTTCGCTTGTATTCGGTTCATTGTTTATTTGTTAAACATACTCCGATATGCGTTTGTACGTATGTGTATGTGTGCGTGTGTGTGTGTGTGTGTGTTTGTATCATATTTATGTATTATGTATTATTTTATTTTTATTTCACGAATTTCTTTAAAGGCATGAAAAGTGGGAAGGATGTAGGAAACATCGGATCAGGTTCACCAAGTGAAGTGTTTTGTGCTGTACCCGGACGTTTGAGTCTTTTATCAAGTACTTCCAAATATAAAGTAACAATTGCTGAAGTGCAACGTAGATTATCTCCACCAGAGTGCCTAAATGCCTCGCTACTAGGCGGAGTTCTAAGACGGTACGAAAACCATAATCCTAATAGTTTCTTGTGATTTCCTTCTTTGTAAACGTTAATTGCACAATTTAGAGCTAAGAGTAAAAATGGCGGTCGACTCTTAAGAGAAAAACTTGAAAAGATTGGCTTAAACCTGCCCGCCGGTAGACGCAAAGCCGCAAATGTTACTCTCTTGACCTCGCTGGTGGAGGGCGAAGCTGCTCACTTGGCTAAGGATTTTCATTTTGTTTGCGAAACCGAGTTCCCAGCCCGACAGCTTGCCGAATACATTGTCCGACACAACACTGATCCACAAGAATCGTATCGTAGGAAAGAACTTTTACTGCATTCACAACAGGTAATATATATATATATAGAGAAAACAAATTTGAAAAATGGACTATAATTTGATTACTTTCGTTCTCTCTCTCTTTCTCTTTCTCTATATTTGGTTTTCGTGACAGATAACAAAAGAACTAATGCAAGTTCTTAGCCAAGATCGAACGACACAGTATGGTACACGATCCCAACATCTATTAGAACCTTCCATGCAACGTCATCTAACGCATTTCTCTTTGATCACACACGGATTCGGCTCACCCGCCATAATGGCCGTTCTTCATGCCTTTCAAGTATGCACTAGCGAATCATATCGCAAAACTTTATTTTACAGCTTAATTATGTTTTATAGACTTTCCTGAATGAATCGTTAAACTACTTGGAAAAATTGTATCCTTCGAATGGTGGAGGCATGGTCTCGTCCTCGCTCGACAAGAGTAAAATGGATTCGGACAAGAAATGATAAAAATAGTTTTATTAAAAAAAAAAAAACAAAAAAGAAAAGAAAACCAACAAATGGAAGATAAAAAGTGAAAGATATAAGTTTACAAAAACAAATAATCAGTTAAAACGTTCAAAACGTATGTTCGCTTAAATGAGGCATATCATCCGTTTATTACATCCATACTCACATAAGAGCGAAAGCTTAAGCATAAAAATAATTAAATTAAATTAAATTAAATTAAATATTTATAACTTTGTATTTGTGTACATACATACATACATGCATATATACATGCATACATACATGCATATATATATATGTATATATATATATATATATATATATATATATATATATATATATATATAGTCAACATTTTCCAATAAACGAGCATATGGTTCTACACTTTTAAGCATGCATGCAGATATGTATGCGTAGATATATATGCATATGTCTGTTTGTGTGCAGATGTCCTGCAATGTTTGACTTTGTAAAATAAAATAAAAAAAAAAAAAAAGAAACAATAAAAATATTAACTCAATCGAATTGTATTAAGTGTTAGTTTAACTTGAGCTTTTTCTTTCATTATTATAATTATTATTATAATATATACATATATAAAAGCATGCGTTTACATATGTATGTATGTCCTCCACCAATGTACGCCTAGATAACGTAACAAATAAATTTAAAAAAACACAAAAAAAAAAAAAATTCAAATAAAAAAATTTTCATTTAGCACATTAAGTAGCAAATCTTTAACAAACAGACAAATCTTGGAAAAACTGTTAACGAATTGCGGCAAAAAAAAATTTTATAACAAATAAAGAATATTGTTTTTTCTTTTTTTCTTTTTTCGTTCTTTCCACGCTTCATTTTAAATTCCTAATAACTTAAGCATAAACTTGATTATAAGATATTTAAAAGGGGCATTAGCGTCAGTAGCTAAACAATTTCAATTAAATAAATAAATTATATTCATAACTTTAAAGGAATCTTGAAGTTTTATTTATTATTTTAAACGCGTAGATATGCGCGTTCCGTGAGTGAATTCGTTCGCCTCCATCTAGTACCTTGTCATATATTCCATAAAGTTCTTATTGCACGAGTTTTGGTCGAACAATTTTGGAAATGGTCATAATTCGCTCACAACCACATCGCCGATACTATGCTTTTCGCATTCCACTCTTCAAGTTCTTTTATTTGATACCCATATCGCTGGTAATATTACCATACTCGTTTTATAGAATTAATCCATTTTTAGGCAGATAATATACCTTCATTTGCGGAGTGTACAAGATAGTTTTAAACATTTCGTCTTGTTTGCCTTATGCATTAAATCTTGAAAAAGAGAAAAAAAATAAAATTTAATTACTCGTAACTTTGTGTGGACATGACCGATTGGTTCCATTAGGACTAGAGTGCTTCGTAAAGTAAATGTGGAAAATTTCAGCCTTTCAACTTTAATAGTTTCCGACTAACGAGCAAAAATCCAAACATTCTTGTTAAAAGAAACTCGGCTGCTCCGACCGATTTGGCCCATTTTCAATGCTAGCCTACGTGCAGAAAGTTCCAATGTTTCTACCTAATTTGAAGTCGATATTTTCATTTTTTCGAGCAGGAGAGTGCCAACAACACCTACCACACAGACACACACACGCACAGACGGACGTACATGGCTGAATCAACTCAGAAATTCACGCTGATCAAGAATTTAGGATCTATGATACTTCCTTTTGTGTGTTACATACGTTATGGAAAAAAACAAAACGAGTATACCCCCATCTTAAAGTGGTGGGCTCTCACTCTTACAATTTATTTATTGAACGTTTCGGCGGACAATTGAAAATTCAATCAAACTTCATCAACGAAAATCAATTCTATCATTCCGAGCATCTACGATTCTATGATCAGCGAAATTTCATTTCAAACGCAGACACAACTTAATTAAAAAAGTCGTCTTATCTTCAAGATATTAAATAAATAAACAGAGAAAAACATTGATTGATTGCCTTTGCCGAAAGACTTTTCAAATAAAAGATTCCCAATACTTTTTACACAGAACGTGTTTACATAATTGTTTGCATCAAAAATACCAGAAATGTTATTTAAATAAAATGTTTCTCTCTTTTTTTTTTTTTACAACGAATTTACATTACTTCCTTCAATCGTCATTGATGCAACACTTGAAAGCTTTCGCAAAATCTCAATTCGTCTTATGATCAATTCATACCTCGCTTATTAATGCAGAGAAACTCTAGAAACGCTTTCTTCTTTATCTAACCAGCCATTTCAGCGATCTGGTGGTGGTTAGCAAAGGTTTTTGGTTGGTAGAAATCATACTACTGTACCGACTGTCAAATATGTTGAGCTGGTGTATTACATATGCAAGTAGTACTGAGATTATTGACAATCATCCCAACATCCATGCTTAAGTGCCACTTCCCTTAGAACTTGATAATGATCGAGATGCGAATCTCGGCAAATTTTTCATCTACTTCCCTTCGTATTCAAGTTTTTGTACCGCGTGAGATCATTCATGTTTTTAGGGAACGCATTTTGCTCATTCTGACCACGTGCGTACAGCTAACTTTAATTAAAATCTAAAATTTTAAACAAATTCTCAACTGACCATTTACATCCATTCGGCAAATTGATAATAATTTTGAAATCCGATAATTGGTGCTGTGAACATCTTTTCAGTGATGCTGCCGTCACAAGACAAATATCAGTTCCAAACACCAGATAAATAAATGCAAAGTCTTAAAGCAACCGCTTTATTGAAAAATCTAACGCACTCGAAGATTTCAACCCACGACCATTGGAGTTGTTAAGTCGAGAGCCTAGTCGGCCACTCAGGCGAACTTTACCATTTGTTTAAACAATCCGTTTACTTAACCAATTCCCGATACTTTCCAATGCTTATTTACTCTCATTCGTCATTCCTTTTTCTATAAATTTTTCATTCAAATTGCTTTGCTTTTTGTATTCTTGCTTTAAACAATTACATAATAATTAAATAACAAATAGGCTTTAAATCATTAAATCAAACATATGAAGGCAAAGTAAAAATATTGGCGCCTTCACGTGGGCAAGTAGCAAAAATGACATTTTGAAAATCATTTAATTGGAGTTCCTCGAAAATCGGCTCAGGTAGTTCAGAATAGTATTTCTCCTTTAAAGTTGACATGTATTTGTGAGAGATTTCTACGGAGTCGCACAAAGCCACTATACAACCGCCCCATCTAAACGTGTGAGAAGTGAAACAAAGGTCTTCGCAATTTAAAATGCGTAGTATTTACCCAGCTCCTGTAAGCCTGGCCCCTACACCAAATTCATCGGATATCTCGACCAGCCTATCCAAGCTCGCGTGAGAGCATTCGAATTGGGTTTTTAAGCTTTCGTGAGATTGCCTCAGTAGTTGCGACAAAGTTTTCAATTTTGCTTCTACACTATCATCAGAGCAAATGTTACGAAATTGTTGTACTCGTAAAGATTCTAAACGAAAATTTTTCAAAATGAAAAGAATATTATAAAGGAATGATTGTGTGTGGGTATGTAATTGATTACCTTGTATTACATGTAAAGCTCTGGGTCTTAACTTAAATGTTTGCATGTGATGCGTGTGCGCGTAAAGAAATTCATTCTCAAATTCGTTATTATCTATCGAAAATATTTCACACAACTCGGCACGTGTGTAATGATCTTTCTCCAAAAGATTCCTGGCGAACTCCTCCAAATCGCTTAAATCGCATTTTAATAAATCTTGCAGTTCTGCAAGTTTTGTTATCATCTTCCAGTTATTGAATTTTTTTCGAAAAGCAATTAAACGGCAAGCTAAGCGACATTCGACTACGCGTTCATTAAATTGTGAAGTGGGAGCTTTATTGATTTGCGTCAAACTGTTCGCCACGACAAAGCAAGCTCCCTGAGGTAAATGTAATGAGGTAGTTTTCAGTTCGGGATAGAACTCAATAAATTGGGCGCATCCCTCTTTGGCCAAATAAGCGATAGCTTGATCCATACCGCCACCCTGTGTACCAATATAACGTTCGCATTGAGCCGAAATCTCAGCCAATCGTTTACGATCCAAACAAACGCCATGAACTTTCGCCGTCGCTAAGACAGCTGAACTAACCAACGCACTTGAACTCGATATACCAGATGCGGGCGGTATATCACCACTTAGGGCTACAGTCATGCCGTGCAGTCTCTGATCGCCACTTAAAATTTCAAAAATACCCTTCACCCCACATAAATAATAATTAAACCAAATAGATCCTCTGGTCTGTGGTAAGTTTATTCTAAAAATTAAAAAACTAACTATAAATTGAATCACAAAAATTTTGAATTTTTTTTTTTTTTTTTTGAAAAACCTTACTTGATATCGCTCAGCTTACAATCGAAATTCGGATATTTGTGATTTTCTAAATTCCTTAGACTTATCAGATTGTTATTCTCATCAACGCCAACAGCTAAAATCATGCATTGATCGATGGCCATTGGCAGCACAGGATAGCCGGAATAGTCGACATGTTCTCCGATTATGTTCACTCTAAATGAGAAAAAAAGTATCAAAAGTGTAGTGAAACAAAAAAAAAAACAAAAAACAGGAATTCATTAGTTATCCTTGTACAACTTCCAAGAAATATAGAAAATAAAATATTTAGCAATTCGTTCGTTATCTGTACCGCAAATATGCTGGAGACATGGCGCTTGCATGATATTTATTCGTAATATACAGGACGAAGATTTTTTTGCGTATAAATTTAAAATCCAATTTAATTAATTTAAATTCATCAAAATGAGGGGAAAGAGCAAAAAATTATATTCGTTTTCTTTTATATGATGGATCGGCTCGTCCATTCATTTTTTTAATTTCGGCACTCAAGTTGATAAGAGGAGTAAAAAAAAATTTCAGACCAATTTGCTTTCAGCTAATGTATGTCTAACGAACGCACGGAGGGACAAATCATCAGGACTAAGCCGTTTCCGTTAGCGAAACTGAACAAATATATATATACATACATATACATATAATATATATATATATATGTGTAAAATATATATATAATATATACATTATATATATATTGTATATATGCTTTATATATACGTATTTATACTTTATATATATATACATATATATATAATGTATATATTATATATATATATATATATATATATATCTATATACTTTATTGAGTGCTCGATGAATAACTAACCTACCCTCTGTAGTGAGTGGAGTAGTAGAGTAAGACAGCCTATGAATACTCTACATCGTTGCGCCTAATGCACTCCTCCAACTATCGCGGCCATCAAATATAGAAATTATGTCCTTCCGTCATATGCCAGCTTGCTTTTCCCAAGAACCCCTAAATAGAACCAAAAACAAGTGGAACTGTTGTATAGAACTGTTTAAAGCTTTAGGCTTCCGTAGGAATAGTTGTACCCAAGAAGTTCAAAATTCAACACAATTCATTTTCATATCAAATTATTATTGTGGATCGATTTTCATCATAAAATATTAAAACCTAAACTTTTTCGTAGAAATCCTTATATAGGGTAGCATACAAAGAAGAGATCGAGATGATCCAAAGTTGGTACAGTTAATATTTTTCATCTTAAATTACTATTATGATCTGATACTCATCATGAAGCACTAAAAATTAGACCTTCTTGCCAATGTTCGTTATATGAGAGGCTGTTTAAAAAATTGCCGCAGCCGATCGATAATTTTCACACTAATCAGTAATACCGAATGTTCGATACAGTGGACTGATCCGAAACATTTTCGATAGCTAATTAATTAATTAATGGGCAAAAGTAATCTTTTCCTTAAAAAAAAAAAAAAAAAAAAAAAAAAAAAAAAAAAAAAAAAAAAAAAAAAGTTTCAACCCCACTGTCTAACCTGATGATTTCTAACCTCTTTAATAAATCAACAGATATCTTTCGAAAGTATTTACGTGCATTTAAAAGTCTTCCCAAATAAAAATACGATAACGTGACTTCGTCGAGCAAATGTAAGGCTTTCGCAGTATGATCGAGGTATGAACAATTGGAAAACTTTCAATACCGAAAAATTAAAGATTTTCGATAAAGCTTTGCATTTGATTTTGAAACCAAGTATAGAATTACCGTTGTCCCTACCATTTCCTAGAACATTTGACTATCTTTTCTTCAATCGTAAAGAGGTCCTCCAAGAAAATCGCTCTTTTCGGCTGTTACAGTCATGCTGCCTTTAAAAATGATTCAGAAAGTTACTCTGATCGCTTTTGTTTGCATACCGATACACACATACTTACCACAAGTGATATCGCGTACAAACATCTAAATAATTTTAATTGCGAGAGTTTTCGCAAACACACAAAAAATACATATGCGAAATTAATTGATATAAATAAATGAATGTTTTTACATTTTTATGATACACACAGTAAGTGATTTAAAAACAGACGATGGAAGTATCGCATGTTATTAAATTGACCCCTTGAACGGAAATGACGAGTCCAGCTCGTCATAAACTCTCCTGAACAAACTGACAATGACGAGCTGAACTCACCAGAAATTATTGAGGTTTGATACTTTTTATGAGAGAAGTATGTGTAAGTCATATCGAGTCTATTGCTTCGATATACTTGTGTGCCTGCTTCTAATTACCGTTAGAATGTAATTTGCATAAATCTATGCAGCCATTATCACGTAAGGTAAATGAACGAGACGACCTGCAGTGCAATAGCGGTTATTTTACTAGTGATATCCGTCTATAGAAGTTATTGTATTTTTTCATAAGGAGTGGAACAAGCTAGCAATGCAAACGATGCCAAATTGCACTGCATCTTCTGGAGTGTTTTGAGACGTACCATACACTTGAACCTTATTAGTACTTTAAAATTAACCCGAATATAAGTTAGGATAAATATGTATATACATTTATATTGTTTGTTACAGTACGTGTTGTTGTTGTTGTTGAAACATGTACTTACTTTCGTTTAAATACTATGTAGAACCGTAATATTTTTGTTAAACATTAATGAAGAATTAACCGACACGAATTATATTCTTATATATATATATATATATACATATATATAAATAATTATTCATATAAATGTGTGAAGCAAATAGTATTTTTAATAATAACAAATTATTTGAGCAACAAAACCGCCATACAGAGCAGTGCTGATTGAAAATAAATTGTCGGTCAAGGGGTTAATGAAAGCTATATATATATATATATGTATTTATATTTGATGGGATTTCTTATATCTAGTTTTTGATTATTTGATAACCGACAAACGACAAATCTACAATATTACGCTTCATCTTTTGGTTGTCGAAATAGAAAACTATATTGTAGTACAAGCGTGAACCAAAAGGAAGCTAAGCAGCTTTTTACGCCATCTGTGATTTATTGCGCTAAACATGTTAGCAGTTATTTTAAATGGCTATTTCAGGTCCATGCTGTTATTATATTATCTTAATAATATAAAAATATAAACTTATGGTTAAAATTAATAATAAATTACTTTTAGAGTGATAACAACAATGATTGCACATTACGTGTGTGAATGTGTGTGAAAAATATGAAAAATGTTGCCACAAATAGATGCGAATTGAACATGATATACATATATGCGAATATCAATAATTATTATCAGGTCTTTGCAAAAATTTTGATCATAACGTTTGAATTCGATGGCTTTGACTGATTGACCGACGCTCAAAATTGCATTTTCGACGTTCATTTTTGTTGTTGTCTGCTTTGATTGATATCTGCTGGCGATGCCCACTAAACACTTTCGTAGTGTGACTGCATATTGTGGCAGATGTGCGTCCACTTGAAGTGAGTCACAAATTATAATAGTAAGCAAAAATTTAATAACAGAATAAAACAGCAAAATACTACATACTAAGCGCCCCCATTTACCATTTATGCTGATTACAGCATTAATCAAATTATTCATCAACAAGTATGAAAATAATTTAGCTAGAAAATAAGGATGAATAAGAGATGACCAATAAAGAGGATTCAATTCAATTTATGATACTGCATTGATCTTAGCCCTGATGTTAGTTAGGGACTCCTTTGGCCAGGAAAGAAAATTTAGCTTTCTGAATGCAGGCACAGTCAGGTACACCAAGAAGGAATCCTGCGCGGCCTCTATAAGACGAGACTTTATAACCTTACACTTTTAGAAGCTTATGGTGATGCTGCTCCGTCATATTCCAATTGGTTTCAACGGTTCAAGTAGTAGTGATTTCGTTGTTACGACAAAAAACGCCCCTGGAGGAACAATGGAGGACCATGAATTGCAAGACTTATTGACCGAAAACCCAGCACAAACTCTCGAAAAACTTTCGACCAGCTTAGCAATTGACGAATCACTTCTTTCTAGACGTTTGCCTGCGATGGAAGCGCGTTAAAGGGAGGGAAAACGGCTCCCCCGCAAAATGGCCGAAAATGCCATTTTGTCCATTTGCTGCAAGAGTTGTCCAGGATGCGAGCTATCGCATCTCGAATAGGAAATTTTGCTTCACCCAGCGTACTCATCAGACATGGCGCCTCCTGATTACCACTTACTCAGATCGGGGCTGCATGGCTTGGTTGGCAACCGGATCCGTAAAGTTAAAGCGCGAAAATTAGTCGGTGGGTGGGGGGATGGCTGTGAAACCAATATAAGTTCTTTCAACATGATATCGCCATCTTACCAAAAGTATTGTAAAATGTTGTAGATAATCGGGGCAATTATTTTGATTTAATATTAATACATAGAATAAATTTTTCTGAATAAATGCCTTTGTCAAGTGGAAAAATGATCAAAACTTTTGCAAACGCCTAATATATTAAGAATTATGATGATTGGAGTGAGGTATTACCTTCCTGGGACACATACGAAAAATTCTGGTTCTCTTGCGAAATGTTGACGGTAGTATTGCTGCAAGTTTTTAATGCGAGGGAACAAGCGATGTTTTCCATTTATTTCATGAGGTAACACACAGATGGCGGTCTTAGCATTGCTGCAATCTGTCATTTTCTTCTATTTTTTTTGTTTTTTCTTTTTTTTTTCACTCGAACACTGCAAACTGAGCGACTTGCTCTTAAGCCAAGTTATATATCGATTTGTAAATAAACAACCGGCTGTCTTTGCCGCGGTTATTTTTCGGCTTTACTTTGTTTCTCAGTGTAAGTGTGATAAAAGAATCAATGTCAGTTTGCTGATAACAGACTTGAATACTTTTGTGTTTTTCTATTTTTGTTTTTTTTTTTTTTTTCAAGTCAGCGGAGTTTGTCGATCTTCTTCTAAGTTTTATTTAACATTAGATATTAAGGCAAATTTCTCAAAATTCCATTTCTTAAAGCTAAAGTTTCTTTCGACAACACACTTCGAACTACTTTCTACGCACTTCTCTATGTCATGCAATCGCCAGACGAACTGAAATTAATTTTACTTACATAAGTGTTAGAGTTACCAATGCTTACAAAACGATTCAAAGTTAGGCATATCTTATCAAAGTGTGATACTCTCTCTAT
Organism: Glossina morsitans morsitans; assembly: GCA_001077435.1. Lineage (NCBI taxonomy): Eukaryota > Metazoa > Arthropoda > Insecta > Diptera > Glossinidae > Glossina > Glossina morsitans. Next base: position 26,546 of record CCAG010003333.1, read on the forward strand.
ATCAAGATAATATATTACAAAATACGGAACGCTTGTAACACTTAGATATCAGAAGTATTAATAGCTTTGAAAACGTATGCGAATGCAAGTGAAAATATGAAAATGAACTATATTACCAACTACTATGTTAACTGGAAAAGAGAAAGCAAACCGATTTATAACTGCTCACTCAAATTATAATTAAAAAAATGAATGAACATATTTTTGAAAACAAGTGTAGACTAAGATAAGTCGAAGTAAATGTAGTCCCTATTAAGCCTATAGAGTTACTCCTTGGCACACATGGCAAAATATTCGAAAGTTAAGGATTCGAAAATAGATAATATATTGGATAAGTGACAACGGGACATGAATGTCAATTTTAGTTGAGTGCACGAGATTCACTTTAACCCCAAGGCTAAGAATTTCCCTGCATTAGTTGTGTATAATTCAGGGCGAGAGCTAAATTAAATTCAATCGAAACTATAAGAATAGATTAATGATGCAGTTTTGTAATTAACATCAACAAGAGTCACGAGAAACCTAAAAGCCGAGCTAAAGTCGAATTTCTCCCCTCAAAGCTACAAAAATCGTATCATCCACCTTCTTAGTTCAGGTAAATGATCGGGAATACCGGCTTTAAGCTTACACCGTTTTTCTCTGATGTGACCAATCACTCAGGAGTGTTCTCTAGCCGCGCGATGCGATGACGTTCAGAGAGAAGTGAGGAAAAGGACAGAGGAATAGGATGCTCGGGGCTGCAGCCTAATGAGTGTATGCCCGAACGGCACCTACTGAGCACTCACTGTACCTACAACTAAAGCAAATTCAACCGCACTGATTTGGTAATTGCGATCCTCAACCACACAGATACTCATGCATCGCTTTCGACTCTAACATCATCCTATTGCGCCATATCGTTTTCAACCTTGCTCTAAAACAGCGTTGCATTCAAAGTATCGAACGCAAAGTTGAGCAATCTATCATTGCTTTTCTGTACAATGAATTGAACTTACGTTGCCTCACTCTTGCTCTCACTGTCTTAAAAAATAGGTCAATTTTTCTTATCAAAAATGACCAACACACATATTTACAATTTAAGACTCTATTGTTTGCGATACGTATTCATAACAATGAATTTTTTATTACCTTATTATTTAAGAGATTTGTTAAGTATATTATAATAATATAAAACGATTCATTTTATAGTCCACAAACAATACAATGAAGAAGCATAGCCGACCATTAGATGCCCTATTACAGTCATTCATTTATTTGGTTGCTAATACATCAAAAATTTTACATTATATTTATGTATATGTATGCACACTTTTTAAGAAAGCCCTCATATTAGACGATGCCGGAATCGTCAACTGACGTAATTAAATTTTATATCAAATAATTATTATTATGAGCCAATTTTCACAAAGAAATAATGAAAATGAGACTTTTTATCTATATACAGATTCGATGTTCGTAAGGAAGGTTGTATCGTAGGAGGCTCATAAAATGACCCCAACCGAAATAAGTTTCTCGCATGAATTCAAAACACCGAAATACTATTACGTAGCGATCTTTATCGCGCGATTCTGAAAATTTTAATTTTACTTTCATACAACGAATTTCCGATCCATGGATGTTACGCAGATCTGCTCAAACTTAATATCACCCGTATTACAAATGGTGTAAATGTCTGCCAAAATAATCATATTTCTTCAACAAATTTCCATCCAGTCTTATGCATAATTGGATTCTTTTTGCAATTTTTTTAGACGTTTACTTGCAAATACCTACCTTGGAAATCCTGGAGGAAAAATTAGAGGTGCTTGAGAGGTTTTCCAATTAAGAAATTAAAATTGGAATTTCTTGATTTCATTTGCAGTGTCGACACTTTACGATATCGTTCTCGTAATTGCTATTTAGCAAAAGCAACAACAATACCTGGCCTATGTCTCATCATATCCAAGAGCATTGCAAATTAGTATGAAATTTTCGTCCGAGCTTGTCCAGTACCCGACATATGAATAGAATGCAGATCTCCATGTCACTCTTACATGATCACATAGATATTGAAACAAATAAAAATATTATTACCGAACAAGGTCGACCATTATCGTGATAATTGAATAAAAATTATTAATCGTTTTCATGAACACTCTTATATTGATGTGCAATCAAACCTCGAACTAACGTAACGTAATAATCCAGATCTAATGAATTTAGTTTCATTATTAAATACATCTATTATTTATGCCATTTGCTCCCGTGAAGGTGTGGATATTGGGATACTTTATTTGCACAAAAGTCTCTTTGGATGCCTCGCTTGCCAAATCGATTAACTCCTTTAAAGAAGAAGTTGAGTTATTGTTACTCTACAGTTTTTTCATTATTAACGGAGTTAATCGTTTTGGCAAATGAGAGCAAAATAATTAATTCAAATACAGTTTTCAAAGAATTTTTTTATTACGAAAAAACCTCTTTATATGTAAATAAATGTCGTGTTAAAGATCTTAGTAAACATGAGTAACAACTGTTCTATTAACTGTTCTATACTTTGTTCAATTTCGATTCGTCATCAATGGAAATGACGTCTTCCTCGTTAGCTGTATTTGAGCTCCGACTTCTCTTTAAAGTTTTATAATACTCGATTTTAAGAGACGGAATGAATCTCAACAAGTCCATCATATCTTTCTCCGTTTCTCTTGTCCCGGTTCTGTCTGTTGGATGCAATAAATGCTGGTCTACAGTTTTCGGACACCTACCTTCGGTCTACCTACTACACATTTTCTTCTATTATTGGCATTAAATTCCATATCTTCGTTACACATGAAGCATATGGGATGCGATTTTGATTTTTCGAATTTTAACCGAAGCCTTTTGCAGACAATTTACTGTTACCTCTGCAACTGTTGTCATTCTATTGATGATAGACTTTTGTAAAGTACTTCTAGAGAAAAAGTCCTTATGTGTCATTTGGACCGTATGAAGCGGTGCTTTCTTTTTACAGACTTCTATTATATTATACCAGTCATCTGGTGAAATGTTCTGATGAATGCAAATTGTGCATCATTTGCCAAGTAACTGTGTCCACTTACCACAAATCTCATTTCAAACTTATGCACCTTGTATTTCTGTACTGTCAAGCAATTTCAATATTCTTAAAACAGTTTTAAAACATCTGCTTTGTCCGATACATGAGTCTGAATAGGTTATCATTATAGCCTACACCACTTGTGGTAAATGGTATATTAACTTAGTACGGTCGTATGTAACACACAGAAGGGCTTAAGATGGACCCATCGTTTATTATGCCAATCGATTCAGAATCATAATTTGAACTGATCTAAGACTGTCTGTTTGTCCGTCCGTCTGTCCATCTGATGTCTCGCCATGTAAATTTGTATTCAAGCTACAGGTCGCAATTTTTGACAATTTCGATGAAATTTGGTACAATGACGTGTTCTGACCGGTTCGGATCGGTCAACTTTTTCGACCACACCCCATGTTACGACCTATTCTGAAAAGTCGTTATATCGAAAAAAATATTAAATTGGGAAAACTTTGGACCGGCTGGGGCAATTTTTGAACACCTTCTCATACAACGGAAACTAAAGCTCATACGACAAAAAGTTATAATTTTCAATGCTTCACGATGAAAATTATATCATAATAGTAATTTAGGATGAAAAAATTAACTGTGCGATATTTGAACCAACTTGACCTATTTTTTGGATCCTACCTTAAGAACGATTTTCACGAAAATTGATCCTTTGCAGAGCACAAAAGGCTTCGGAGCTAATGAAGTGCTTTGATATTAAAACTTAATAAAATTCAGAAAATGAAGTTACTCGATTTGGCAAGTGATGCATTCATTTGTTAGCCAATTATCATGTAATTGTTTGGAGCATGTAAACAGAAAACAATGCAATTTGAACAAAAAAAATTCGCATAGCAACAAGTAAGATAATTAGATTCGGCTGGGACCGAATTTTCTATACCCACCAACATTTATATTATCATACCAATAACAATTTTACCCCACCGCAACGTGATAAGATAGTGTGCCAACTCTTTCCCGCAAGATATTATTCTTACGTTAGTATCAAGGAACTTCGAAGGACTTAAGGAGTTAAGAAAATTTTATTCAAAGTAAAATGGAAAAAATGAGAATTTCGCTTATAACGCGGTGAAGGCGCGACCGGCTATTTCCATTTTTACACAGCCAATGGATCCTCATATGCAGAATGTATAGAATAATCTTGTTAACCATGTGAATAAAACGTAGAAAACTTCAAAACAATTCAAAAAATGAAAATTTGTTCGCTTATAACGCCGTGAACTGACGAACAGTAGGGTTCACCATAAAAATGCAGAAAATTTCTTCTTTTTATTCCATAATACCAGAGTAATAAGCCAAAACGTGTGAACTTTTGTTTAGAGAAATAGAGGTGCTTTCATTTTACGCTTTACTGTAGACGTGTCTCGCATGATCGATTTGACCCATTTTCAATACCGACCTGCTTGCAAGAAGTTGTAATATTTTTGCCCAAATTTGTTTTTGATATCTTAAGTTTTGCGAACAGGGCAGAGTCTTGACACACAGACGGAAAGCCATGGGTAGGTCGATTCAAAATTTCGCATTAGTCAAGAATGCATATATTTTGTAGGATCGCCGCAAAGCCTTCATGTACTTACTGCTGCGCTTGTGGATATAAAAAAGAGAGACAAAAAAGAACAGTCGAGTACGAAAATGTCGGGAATTAATAACAATATTTTAAACGGCTTGTCGTAAAATTTTCATCTTAGAATTGATGTTTTGCTAAAGACTTCACCACGAAAATGGTGTCTACAGCATTAAATTTCTCATATCAACATTACCATCACTTTACTAAACACTTAGCAAATTGTTCGGCAAAGGAACGTTTGGTAAAATGTATCACAAGTTCGTCGAATATGTTGCCTTTGTTGACGTGATAAGGAAATTAGTGCCGGTACAATGCGTTTGCCTATGATGAATGAAGTTGTGAAACAACTTCTTCAAATTTGAACGGTCATCACTATGAAATTCTAAGGAAAATGACGCTTAAGTAAGAAAACTGCGTTGCAATCATAGTATAGATGTTGGGAAGATTTGCAAAAACCGTTTACCTATCTAATGCATTAGCTCGACATGTTTTCCCTGTTAACCCACAACCACACTTATAAATCGGATCGCCTAACTGGCTGATTAAATAATAAATAAAAAAATGCTTCTAGACTTTCTTCGAGTGCTCCCAGTATTTCTACACTAATAACATAGGCAATAATTGACGGGAAAAGATAAATAGAAGATTGTGTTGGAAGTGTAGAAGTTTGTGCATTGAATTGAAGACAAGTTAAGATAAACTTATATCATAACAGAAACATCATATTTCTGGCATACGAGTATACGCGTTGTCCAAAAAGTAATGAGAATTTTTGATTTAAAAAAAGTCTTTTTTTTGTTTTTTATTTTGTTTTTTGACAAAGAGATCCACTAAAGATAATAATTTTTCGACGATTTCATATGTCATGTATTTTAAATATTTCAATTTTGAAACGTAACTAATTTAAAGAGTTTTAAAAGCTCTCAAAAGAAACGCATGCGCTCGTGCAGCACAATGCTTTTCATTTGAAAATTAATGGTGTTCTTAGTGAACGAACAAGTCCTTAGGGTCAGTATCCTTTTAACCGCGAAACGCGAAAGTCAGAAGTAGTCTTTTAAAAGTTTATGATTTGATAAAAGAGTTCTTCGCTCCGCTTATGGATGCAGTGATCAGTTGAATCAGGAAAAGAGAGAAAGGAAAAAAAAGAGTGTAGTTAATCAATGAATGGTCATATTATGGCCATATTAGATTCATGTTGTTTCTGGAACAACGTGTGGCGCGGCAGTGTCGCCAGCGCCATTTACACAATGGTAAATAAATGATTAAAAAATGTTAAATTCTTATGTTTGCCTTAAAGCGATACCTTAACCTAACCTACTCTATATCAGATATATACTAAATAAAAAATCTGTCGATTCAAATCAAATTTTTATGAAAAATGATTTTTTTTTTTTATAGATCCATTAAATATTAGTGCCAAACTTGTATTTCTTGCACATTTACTGATCATAGTTTCTGTTTTTTTTTTTTTTTTTTGGGTGGGAGTGCGCGCGAGGGCGCCAGCACATTTTAGTGCTGCAGCTATACTATTTGAACTAATCAAGATTATTTGGCTTCTTGATTTTGTTACTTACAACATTTTATGAATGAAGCGAGAAAAGAAGACGTTACAAGATTTCAAACAATCATATTTAAGCTTGAAGATCGCGAGATCGGGTGCGATCAGCCACATTTCATTAACGATAGCACGATGAGAGTAAAATATTCGAATGCCAGAATTTCCTTTTGCCCACAACTAAAAGTATGTTCAGTGCACATAGGTATATGGAACACATAATTTTAGAGATGCGCCTAAAAGACATCATCATATATTTTATTTGTTATTTTTTTTTTTTGGAAATTACCGCGAAAAAAGTGAATGCATGCAGTATATGAACGGATTCAGTATATTTTAAGCTGCTTGTTGTTCCTTATCATATTTTTCATTGTGTAATGTGAAATTTGCTAAAATCACCAAAGCAACTCCATAGAGAGCTTGCCTAGAGCGTAAGTAAAGGAATATGTTATGATGTTTTTCACAGAAGATACCTTTGCAATCCTAATCCTATCATGCCATAGAAGAACTCGTGTAACGGATGCCATAAATAATTACGGAAAAAAAAACAATTATTTCACATTTGTTAACTCGATGGAAAGTGTATTACGTGGCAAAAATGAATCGTAATTGTAAAAAAAGTCGCCAATCATTTCGCTTACGACGATTACACTTCGTGTTGCCTATAAAAGGTAGGAAAATGCTTTATCGAAATCAGAAGCACCCAAGTAGTTTGCCCGTCTCCGCTCTAGAAGGAGAGCGGAAGGATATCCTGATCCAAATACCATTTTCAAACATTTCCATACATTTGGATACAAAAGTAATCTTGATATTTCGAAAATACGCGGGAGCAACGAAATCGGACCATTTGGAAAGAGATTGATAACGGGACAATGAAAGATGGATCACATATGACAATAATGTGCCAAAAAAAAAAAAAAAAAAACTCGCACTTAAAAATGAATGAAGCTGTACAAACGATGACAAAGCCTGGATTGGCATCACACAAGTTGCACACGTTTGGATGACATCGAATATATATAGCTTTACAATAAATATAGCTAAAGTTATTATTGCTCCTAAGTCAGGTAAACCACTATATGATGCCAATCCTTATCGACCTATCGATCTCTTGAGTTCTCTGAGCCAAACTTTTCAATGAGTTATTAAAAGCAAATTATTAAAAACAAAAAGCAGAATACAGTTTGACATAATCGTTCACACCGATTAGTACACTTAGGACGGACTTAGTTATGAAATTCTACGGTGAAGGGATAAAAGTTTTACCAAACAGATCGCGTTTAGTTATTTATCAATGTACTTAGAATATAAGAAAAATACTGTATAAAAAGGAAAAATTTTTTTTCAATAAGATTTTATTTAAATTAACTAAGAGATGAATAATAAATTTAGTCTTAGTCCACTTTGCGGGACTATCCATAAAAGCTTGGGGCGCTTAATATTTCAATGCGTTAGATATTCGATTTTTGTAAACGTTTGACAATTTAAAAATTATTTAAGAACATTTCTTCTTCTTTTTTGCTTCTTCTTATTTTTTGCAATCACAAAATTTGACGCACTCAGTGACTTGAGTCGGCTTTTTGTTTTCTTTTTTCGAAAAGTTTTCGTTTCTTTTTCTTTTTTCGCTTAATGCCGCTGAAGAATGTTATTCTCCAAAGCCACTTTACATTGTATTTAACGTAGAATTAGCATCCTTGACTCAGACTCTCCAAAATCTTTATCGTTAAAAAAAAAAGATAACCCGTTCCCTTGTAGTGGCCAGCGGGCCGCTATACCAAATCACATTGCCCGCGAAAGGCATAGTGTGCACGTAATTTCAACCTGATCAGTTATAGAGAGAGGCCCAAGAAATTTCGAATAAAAAGGGTTTAAATTTGGGTGAAAAGCAACATCCCTTTGGTCTATTACGAAATGTTGCAAAAAGGCGGGGGAACAACATTTAACTTGCCCCCGTTCTGATCAATTTTCAACAATTACAAAAGACACACACATCGACGAAGACTATATGGAAAGCCACTCAGGAAACGTCATTTCGACTTAAATGCCGACATCAATATAATCGATGAAAATAGTCGAATAAGTGTCATAATTACTTGATACGGCTCCGTCGAATATTGAAGTTTCACTCAATTAGAAGCTCAAGTCCACTACATAATTAACTAGTGAGAACTATACACAGCACTGGGGTGGAACAGTCGCGTAACATTGTCTCACAAACGGTTAAATGTATTTAAGAATTTTTTCAGCAATTCCTAACCTTTTTCATTGGAGATTGTGTTTAAAATTTACGTGTTACGTGTAGCGAAAAGCTGAGAAGATTGGGAGATCATTAGTTACTATATCTTAGTGAGTAAGTGTAGTGAGTACCACTATATAATGATTTTTATTTATATGCCTGCATACTATAAGGCTTTGTTCTTTCTCCTTCGTGCTGCCTTGCGTTAATTTATGACCTCGTGTGCGTAACGAAGACCTCATTTAATAAGAGACCATGCAGCAACGGGATACAGAACAAACGTTGCACGCTAGGTCCACACCTCATAAAAATATCCTAACGGGGTCGGTTAAATAGGCTAAGCTTTAATGCCCCCAAAAACCCAAAGTTGTCTCCCAACGCATAGGAAAAATGATGAATAACACCTCTCTTTTGATGGTGTCACGATGTCAAGGGCTTAGGTTTTATACAGCGGAGACAAAAAATATTTCACTGCAGCCGATATCCGTACCATTATTCGGGCACAATTAGAGTACAACTCGCATGTGTGGGCGGGAGTCTCCAAACGTTGCTTGGAGGCCCTCAACCGCATACAACGAAAGGCTGAGATACTCATGGGGGTCGAAACCATGTCAAAAACTCTCGGTACCGTTAACCATCATCGTAAGGCGGATTGAGGTTGCGCTTCTGTATGCATGCATACAGGGAAAGTGTTCTACGAGAGATAAAAGAAATATGTCCACTAATTAAATCCTTCAGCGGGGCTACACGTCGTTTTTAGCGTTTTCATTCACTTCTCCTAGAGCCACTTGTATACCGCACAACACATTACCGCGACTCGGTGTTTTTTAAACGTACTGCTCGTCTTTGCAACAACCAACCAACGGTGGTCTTTCCTGTCATATTTGACGTCTCCATTTTCAAGTCGAACGTTCATCAACACTACTCTACTTTCTCATCCCACTCTTCCTATATCCCTTCCTGATCACCACCGTGCCCGGACGTCTAGAAGACATCCCCTGACGGGCTGGTCATAGAAAACAAGCAGAAACCTATACGGTAAAGCTTTAAAGTTATGAAGTTTGCTTTCAATTAATATTCGCTTTTTTTCACTTTAAATTATCCTATTATTGTTTTTGTATTGTATTAAAGCATTATCGACATGAAAATGCGGTGTCCTTTTTGCTTTAATAAAATTTTATTAACGTTTATTGTCCTTTAATAAGATTTAATTAAACTTTAAAGCAACATCGCTACGCTATTGCGCTCCCTGAAGAGTGAATAAATTTTTTTTTTTTTTTTTTTTAACAATACATAGCATGCTTTTTATCCCGAATACAATGTACATTTAACGTACATTGCACACTTAACTACTCCAGTTTTAAGAACAATTCAGCCAGGTTTAGCTCTGCTCACCTATTGGTAAAAAAAGGTTTTTTATCTACTTAAAGACAATCTAAGTCCTAATAATGACTGGTAATGAGGAAAAACTATATACACCATCGTTGAATATGTTTGCTTTGATGGGAAGAGAGTATAAGATCCGATTAAAGTTTATTTCATTTCGTTATTCTCTACATTCTACAATAGGTCTACTTTAGTATATCTAGTCTAGTTCTGCTGGCATTCATATGCGATGAGTGGGAATATCTAATGGGCGAACGAAAGCGACCTCGCAGTGAGACGATTATCGAAAAGGGAATCGTTGGAGAATGTAAATATCGTTCCAAAATATTATGAATAATAACAATTCAAAGATATGCTCTATATATGTCTACTTGCAGTGCAATTCGGATTCAATATTGCAGTTCTTATATGTTCCGTGGGCCTAGTGATATCTTCAGCTGTCATGATATGCGGCTTAATTAAGGTAATTTTGATAAGTTCTTTAGCAAATGCACACGTTTCATCCGTCAGCAGAGCTGATATATTGCTTATATCGGATATATGGCGTTGCATAAAAATCCGTTGCATGTTCCGAGCCAAGAAGAAGGAAGGCAACTGATTTGATCGCATAGGTCAACCTGGAGAATAAAAATGATTTGCTTATAAATGCACCGCTTGTACTTGTACGGCTTCATATGTTAATGTATATAAAATATTCCCGTCTAGCATGAATAATGGAACTGAGTTTGTCTTATCTGGCTGTCTGTCTCTCTGTCTGTGTAAAAATTACGTAGAACTATCTCATCAGGCTAAGTTCGGAAAAATAATTATCAGCTCGACCGAAATTAACAAAAACTTGATTTTTCTCACTCTAACGGCAACAAAACTATAGAACTTTAGACCAAAAACTTTAAACTCGCTTCGAAATTTTTGGGCTCAATTCAAAAATCAGTCAAGTTTTCACGACCCAGTAACAATTACTATATATATATATGGCAAAGTATTGTGTGTGAATAAGATTTGGTTTGGGGTATTCATAGAGAAATTAGGTTTTTTTTTTTGGACGAAGCGAAAGTCAATTTCTTTATAGTATAAAAATATTTTATTAAAAGCAGTAGAATTCAATAAATTTGAACTCTCAATAATCCCACAAGTTATCATTGCTTCAATTAATGCCTTGGTTTTGTCCCTATCAGCTCCTACTGTTCTTTCGGTACGGTAATGCAAAAGAACCGAAACCCCAGTTTTGGGGACTGGCGTTGTGTTCATTCATTGCCTCCATACGGACGTAGTTAATTTTTCTTGCTTGAACATCATTTCGCTAGTAATAGAAGCAAAGCACATTCGAAACTCGGCAACAAACGAAAACCGTTGCGCAGATTCAAAGAAAATTGATCCCCGACAAGCATTACGATACCCGCTATCAAACACATGAAGGCAGTGAGTCGTAAATGTAAACTTGGCAGTGAAAATACGCAATTAAATCCACTGTTCGAAAAAAAACGAGAAGACTCTCCGAATAACCTAACAGTTCGGCCAAATCATATAAAAATACGATTTAACACAGTTACGATGTGTAATGTGTTTGAGACGATACACGATCGCCATACCGACTGACTGATTGATTGACATCTAGCAAATAAATAACGTACACAAGACTCATCAAGAAATGGTTATTAGTAGGTTCGGTCCAAGCCGAATATAATTTCTTTAATGTTTTCATTTCTTTTGCCTTAAATCTTCCTACAACAACAACAACAACAACAACAAAAACAAAAGCAAATTTCCAATCTTTTATTACCTTGGATGATATTAATGACAACGAATATTGTCACTGAGCTGGCATACTTTTTTAATTTTGCATTTGGTGAGAGGGCAAATTTTGAACCAGTTGTAGCTTTCATATTTACAATGGACTTTTTTATTATCTCATTGAATGTAAGTAAACATTGGGTCGCGAACGTCAAGGAAACAAAACGTGTAACATTTTTAATGTCTACTTTTCTTGCAGATATACTGTTTGATATGTGTTGCGTCACAATATCAATTATTTATGGACTTCGAGCGAGGCAACCATCGAGAATCAATTGTAAATATTTATGCATATGTAGGGTCTTCTATGATAATAAGAGATGTCGTTTTAAATTTCATGACCGATTTTTGAGCTCGAATTTTCGAATAAAGATTTTCGCAGAGTTTCAGATATTTTCGCTGAAACTACATGAATAAAGTCACGATTGTTTATACGCAACAATACGCAACAGGCAAGAGATACGGTTGTATTTGAGGCTTCGAAACGTAAGACGAATAGGCGAAAAGTCTATCCAACCAACCAAAATAAGTGACAGTCGGGTGTATCTTGTGGGCTGACGAGAGCTTTTCAAGAATGCTATTAATTCGACTGTCGCAGTGTATGAACGAATGTTATAGAACGAAGTTGACTGATTTTTTTTCGCCCGAAATAGAAGACGACACTTATTTTCGTCATGACGACATGCAAGCCGCATAGCTTGCGATGCCGAGTACTCGTACTGCATGTAACTGATTTGAAACGACATCTTTTATTGAAGCACTCTACACGTATGTATAGCAATATGTTTCAATAAAACCTTATTTCTATATGAAGAACAATGAGGACTTGCACGTACCAATTAATATGCCAGTAGCTAACCTTGCAGCGGCGCCTCTCAAGCGAACACATAAATCAATTTTTCCAACTATAATCGAAGAAGTCGCATAAACTTCATGTTCAAGTTAAATATATAAATATGTTTGTGCAATGGATAATAAAAAAACAATTTAGGCCCAAAGCAATCGACATATGAAAGTTTATTTTGTTCACAATGGATTGGATGGATCATTAAAAAACTTTTAAAAACACATATAAAGTCGATTTTGTTAGAGAAAGTAGTCACTCAACTCAGCGACCATGTGTTTCTTCTTTTCGATCGGTATAATATGAAGGGTTTGGATCTATCTCGAATCCTGCACAATGTGAAGACACCTTTGTACCACAAGTGATGTAGGTAGGGTATACAAATCAGCATTAAGAAAGATGCGATGAGTTATAAACCGGATTAAATTTGAAGCAAATTATTCAGAATATTGTTAACGACTCTTTCCAAACAAAGAGTTTCAAATCATTTTCAACTGACTTCGGCACTTAGTGAAACTCTTCGCAATTTAAATGGTAACGTGTCATAGTATTCATGCAAAATTGTTTTATTCCATAGGCAGAAAGTTTATTAAATGGCAAAAAATGTCAATCAGTGGCTTGGCTTTAGCATAATGCTCGATAATGAAATTGTTGTCAAAATGTCATGAATGTTGGGGCAAACGAAACAAAGCAATTAATTAATTAATAGTTGCCCGTAAAGAAATTTCTTTTCTGCTTCTTATTCACTCTGCAAGCATATATACCTACCATGGAAAGCTTTTGAATCATTTCACTTTAATATACAACATACACTTGCACTTTTAGCCAATAACGGAATTAAGAGAATTTTATGAAAATAAAGCCCTCTGAAGAGGCTTATATACGATCATCCTTCCTCCTCTTCATGTATTTTCCATATAATTATTGTATGAGGCAATCTTTACATTTCCATGAAGTCTTGCAAGAACAAATTATTAGGTTGCTCGGAAAGTCTTTTCGTTCCTTCCGAACAGTGGATTTAATTGTGTATTTTCACTGCCAAGTTTACATTTACGACTCACTGTCTTCATGTATTTGATAGAGGATATCGTAATGCTTGTCGGGGATATATTTTCTTTGAATCTGCGCAATGGTTTTCGTTTGTTGCCGAGTTTCGCATGTGGAAAGTCGAAAGCAGCATTTTCAGTGTACTTTACTTCTATTACTAACGAAATGATGTGCAAGCAAGAAAAAATTTATTGGATGCCTGTGGAGGCAATGAATGGACACAACGCCGGTGACAAAACAGGGATTTCGATGCTTTTGAATTACGTACTGGAAGGTCCCTAGGAGCTGATAAGGACAAAAGAAAGGCATAATTTGAAGCAACCCGTCAAATGACAACTCGTGAGATTATTGCGCGTTTAATCCTATTAGACTCTACTGCTTTCGTATACAGTGTAAAAAAAACGACTTTTGTTTTGCCCATCGATTGCAATTTCATCGTCTCAGTCTTATCAGCCCTTTCATAATGAATTGGTTTCGCAGATAAAACTATTTATACATTCACCACCAAAGAATGGGGAAATATTCAAAAAACATTTTAATTTAGAGACAACCGAATTGCATAGGAAGCATTGGTGTGCCAAAACACACCGATATATCAAAATGTCTCTGCCCTTCCGTTTACCCGAATGGCACATGGCACATATGTTCCCAATTATAGCAAAAATTTTTATATCTTCGCTTGAATTATGCTAAAGTAGGATGAGTATAGGGTTTTGTATTAAGAAGAGAAACACTTCTGACGGAATCGTGTTTTCAATATTTCAATCCTTCTGCTGGCATGTCGAAACAGATCACTTAAACGATATTTTGTAGGTGTCCGTTTCTACGAAATAATTCCAAAACTATTTCGCAAACTGATCATGAGAGTTTCTAGTCTCTAAACACTGCACGTAATGGATGAATTCAAATACTCACTTACTACCCTCTCTCTCTTGATACCTTATTCAAAAAAAAGTTCATCCGACGATTTCAATTTGCCAACTAAATCTTTAATTGGTCGTATATGAAAAAAGTTATAAAAATCCAACGTGATGGGTATATTCTTACGCGATCCCATTGTATAGTAAGTTGAAAGACGGGAACAAATTAGAAAAAGAAGATCTCAAGATATGATCTCAAACAGATGGAAGGGCAACAATTTTTTATTTGTTATGTTTTCATTGCTTTATTGTTCAAATTTCATTTACGAACATATATCTTCTATCGAGTCACCCTGTAAAAGTATGCGTTGTTCAGTTCTTTTCTTTGATAATGTTTTTGTTTTTCGCCGTCTATTCACTACGCCGTCCTCCTCATCCATCATACGCAGTATTGTTGTCTGAAATCAAAAAAGCAGGCAAAAAAAGGGGTTTTTAAATGTAGAAAATATCTTTATATATACATATAGCCTAACGATTTGTATGCACATATATTAAAGATACACACACACCTGATCTGAACAATCCATAGGCGCCACTGATATATCGCGAACAGCTCGAAATTTTCCACAATTATTTAAATGTTCATTTTCCAAGCGAAAGTAATTCCAAATGAAACGGCGAAAAACCTCTAGGGGACTCAAAATAGTAACCATAACATCGCCTTCCATATAGCCAGCTTCAATTAAACTCATTGATACCGTCCAACCAAAGCGTAATATTAAATCTTCTACTATGCCAAAATAATAGAACCACTGTTCAATTAAAAGAAATCAATGTAGGAAAAATAAGCGAGTATGACATAAAAAAGAAAAGTTAGAAAATTGAAAATTATAAGCGCTCTGGACCATGTCTACAGTACCCACTATCTAATGGATAATAAAATAAGAAAACTATTGTCTTCTGAGAATGAAAATGAAAGCAATTGGGCGTGTCAATTCGTTATTGGGTGAACATTTTTATGCAAGCCTTTAGCTGGCCCAAGGAAATGTACCAACTTTCAGCTTTCTAAGTGATATTCAACAATTCGAAGCTTTCCATAAATAAATGACAGTCAGACGGATGTGTTTACATCGTTCCAGATCTTTTAGCTAATCAAGAATGCATATACGCTTTAGGAGACCTTTGATACCTGTTTTTTCTTGTCACGGGTATATGTTGAGAGTTTATGCGAACACTTGCCCTGAAAGCCACGTGCAGGGCTATTGGCAGGGCCAATACGAAACACTTTGATGAGCAGTCTTCGAATCTTAGATAAAAGCGCGTGGCAGACCCTGACACATGTGGTACTAAAATGGGAGAAATCCATACTCCCAGACAGACACTTGCGGTACTCTTAAGTCTTTCTACGATTTTTTGAATTCAAAGACATTTGTAATAAAGAAAAGAAGATTTCTCTGCGTAAAATGTTAATGCATTTTATTCTGCACTGGAGTGACCATAACAGTGAGCATTCATTATCATTCAGTCAGTCGGTCAGTAACACACTAGCGATCTGTGAATTATAGCTAAAAGTATACTAATGACGATGACAGCGAAATCTCCTTAATTGATATATTTGAACGTGAACTGGGAACTCGACAGTCCCAGTAAACCTAACTTAGCTACTTGGCTTGAATTAGAGTTGTTCCTAATCTGAATACTTATGCAAGCTGCTTCGTTGAACTATATGTCCATAGTATACATTTTTTAATTGTTCAACGCATTTAGCAAAACAAAATGTCCTCTCTATCATTCAGTCACATTCATATGAAACCGAAAAGTCTCCTCCCACATAATTAGGGATAAACTGCGACATACAGGTTTGACTCTTTCTTGTCATTCAATCCCATAGGGACATAAGCTACGCTGTGGTAGGTCCCGCTAAGAAGAGTTCCATATTGTTATAAAAAAAACCAGGAATGGAATAAGCGCAGGCCAACGGAAAACTGCCGAACAACAACGACGAGTAACTCCCGTAAAGTGATCTTTCAAAGCTGTCTTTTAATTGCACGTATACCTACCAATACCTAACTAGTCGAAATGGAGAGACGGAAGATTCGTGCTCTCTAGGGGGAGATTCTCTACCTCGATTTTGTTTCTGCAAAAATTACAATGTAGCAACGTCTGTCCATCGATCTCAGCTGGTGCGAATAAATAAACTTAAGGTTTCGAATATTCCGTAGGTGGAAATTTCACTCACACCTTCCAAAATAATGTACAATGCAAATAAATAGTATAAAGTAATCAGTATACAAGCATCCTGTGTTAGTTAATGTGAAACGCAAAAAAAAAGAAAACGCTAGAAAATGTTGTTATGTATTGTGAACCTAACTGCCAAGCGCAAACAAGGTAACGTTTTAATATAAAGTTATGTATTAAATAATTTTTAATAATTTCTGCATACCGTTGAGGCATAAACAATTTCCTCCCTTAGGAAAGTATTATCGCCAGCTTTTGCATCAAATAAACCCCAATCCATTTTAATATCCCACGTGTACGCATAACAAGAGGAGACGACAGCCGCTATTATCCAACAATAAAACCACGGGTTGTTCTTTGATAGAACATACTCTGCTGTAAAAGCGGAATAG
Organism: Glossina morsitans morsitans; assembly: GCA_001077435.1. Lineage (NCBI taxonomy): Eukaryota > Metazoa > Arthropoda > Insecta > Diptera > Glossinidae > Glossina > Glossina morsitans. The sequence goes on from CCAG010003333.1 coordinate 43,559, forward strand.
AAAAAGAGAAAAGAAGAAGAAAAAGAAAAAGAAAAACGGAAAAAAGCCCATACAAATGCAAATAGTTTTTTAAGTAATGCTCGCTATGCTAAGTGTCTTACCATGCGTTGTCTGATATTTATATGAAAATATTACTACAAAGAACGATGTACCATATTTAGCAGCATTAACTAGATGTGGGAATGCCTCTTTAGTGTCACGAAAGCGACGCAAGCATTGAGCGAAGCGGAAATATGCCGGTAAAATTGCCACTACAGGACGGATGAGAGAAACGTCTTCAATGCAATGGCGACCACCGTCTGCGAGAAGAGACACAAAATTGAGAAAAAAAAAATTCGCAGAGTATTTCTCTTTGAAGTAGTTAACCTTTTGCTTCTTCCATTTTATGCCATGTTGGATTTTGACCGAAGAAACATATAACAAACGGTATGTCTAAAAAGGCCGGTACGATACTATTTAGCTGGTCGGCCAACCAAAAGTCAGCAAAATTTACAAAAAAAAATGGAGCCATAACCACACGACTAAGAATGCGTACCGACCAGTAACGAGCTTCATGATAGAAGGTTTTAGTTGGATTAAGTACAAAAATAGCCATAACTGTGTACAAAATTAAAGGAGCAGAATACTGAGGTATACCCAATGGATCGCAGTATATATAAAATAATACCGATATGGCCCATAAAACGCCAAATACTGTAGCAATTTCCATAATGTGCTGCTCAGATAAATGATTACGTGGATCCAATTCAAATATGAGAACGTGATTGACGCCCGAAGAACGCCAACCGTAGACATTAACGCCCCAAAGAAAAAGACATTCTATGATTAAAAATGGCCCCCGGAACATACGTAGTCCAGCGCGCCAATCCTCACCAAAGCCGTGAAAAACGACCGAGAGTATAACGGTAGCCAATAAAACAACAAAGGCTCCCGAAAATAGACCGACCTTAAAAGTAGTCCACGGGCTTTGCTGCTCTCCCAACGGTGGTACCCTTAAACGTTTCATAGCTTTTTGTCGATCTCCTCCTTCTATGTCATGAGTAAAAGCGGTCTCCGTTTCTTGAATCAGACGATCGATATCTTTATTAACATAAAAATGAGCAGCCTCCACATGTTCCTTACGCCATTTGGCTCCAACATCAACATTTAACAGCTTATCATGTTTCTTAAGTATCTTACGAAATCCAGTGAAGTTCAAATTTTGATAGTTTTGCAATAGAATTAAACCCAAATAAAATTCACTAAATGCTAATTTGAGATCTTGCAGCTTACGAGCAGATACATTTCGTTTGCCAAGTGGTGTTTTCGTTTTCCATGCCGGTTGCTTCTTCACGTGACCCATTTCCAAAGCTTCGGTTAATTCACTACGCAAATTACCATATTTACGTGTGGCTTCGGCCATCTTTTCCGAATAGAACGTATTGATTTTAGCCAATTCTTTGTCGCAATAGTGAAAGAACTGCTCATCGAATTTGGCAAAATAGCGTGAAACCATTTCCGGATCAACAAGTTCGGCGGACGGAGCCTGTTCAACAGCTCCATAAAGCATAGATTTCATTTCCTGTAAGTAAACATAAGGAACTAACATGCTTTACTACCATAGATAGATTTAAGTTAAGCAAGTTTTCTAATCGCGAAAACAAAAGAGCAAAAAACAAGTAAACTAACCAAACCTAACACCTAGTACTGTATATATCATTATAATATATAATTTGAGATAAGCTCAGAACGGGTACGAGCATACTTACCATTTACGGATCAATGATTAAAAAAATCAGTCGCACCCTTTTAACGATAAATCGAATATAGTTAAGTAAATAATTCTTCCCACAGCTAAAAGGTCGTCAGAGTCCAACCAATGAAGTCAATAATAAGAATTGTTTCATCCTAATCTTTATACTCTCTTATCAAAAATTGCGACAATCGGTCCAAAGTTTTCATACCCATTACTACTTGCAAATTGTTTTCTATATAACGACTTTTCAGAATAGGTCGTTACATGGGCTGTGATCGAAAAATTGGACCGATCCGAACCATTTTCAATAGCATTTGTCTTTGGGTCAGAACACGTCACTCTACCAAATTTCATAAACATTCTCAAAAATTGCGACCTGTAGCCTAAATAAAAATTTACGTGGCCAGACATCAGACGGACAAACGGACAGACAGGCTTAGATCAATTCAGATTATGATTCTGTACCACAAGTGTGATAGGGTATAAATATTCGCTGCATTCACAGTTTCGTTCTCATTCCTATATAAGGATTCCCATGAAAAAGCATTTTTGGTATATTATAACGAAATCAAGTGAATTAAGTATTAGTCCCCCTTGCCCCGCTACCATAAATGCTCTTCAAGGCGTTGTTACACAAAATGCACTCCATGATACGCAGTCAATTGCGAAATTCGTGGATATGCATAACCAATTATAATAAATCCTCACTTCCTTGCGCACATATACATGTTGGTAATACAAATTTAATAGTTATTGTGAAGGCTGTTGGATCTCACTAGTAAGTAAATAAAAAGTTTGCAATACTCGTGGTATAATTTCTTTACACATATTAACGATATATTTTCTTTAATAATGAAATATATATTCGTTGTGTATATAAAAGCGAACGAATAACAAACAACGACAGGCAAAATAAAAAAAAACAATTCTATATTTAACTGGTTAAGGCTGCAGTGCAAAAAGAAGGAATTGCTGGAAACACGTGTAAATAGGTAAATTAAACATAAAACCATTATCAGTACATTAACTTGTATTTCCCAGTAGTTATACTCCTTAGTTCAAGTTTACTTTTAAACCCCAAAGAAAATAAAAAACAAGTAACAAAATTATATTCAGCTGTGGCCGAATCATTCATACACAGCTGCAACCTTTATCCTAAGAAATTAAATACTAATAAAACAAGTAAGAACATGTAGTGAGGCATGGCCGACCTTCGCCGAGTACAGTTACTCACTCGTTTCGGTCATAATCCACCAAAAGTTACTCATTATTTTCATGTAAAGACATACTTGTCATGAAGGCCCGCATATTGGAGGATGCCCCACGCATCACGTGTGTGGCACTACGTGATCCAAACCTAGCAAACTTACTATTAATCAATTTAGAAAACCAGGGGCTTGTTTTCATGATAACCATTACATACGTTAGGATCTGAAAAATATTGGAGGAAATTTTATATGCGGTGATATCCAGAAAACATCCTCTCATATAACGAAAACTGAAGTTCATACGACAAAAAGGTCCTATTTGCAGTGCTTCATGATGAAAATTATATCATAATACTGTACCATTAACTGTACCAAATATGGACCATCTCGGCCTATGTTTTGGATTCTACGCTAATAACGACTTTCATGAAAGTTGATCCTTTGTAGAGCAGAAAAGTCTAAGTTTTAATATGTGGTGATCGAAATTGACCCACGACATTATAATAATTTCATAAAAAAATGGGCTCCACAAAATTTGTACCATTTACGCCTATTTTTCGATCCTGCCCTATTTAACAATTAAACCTGTACTACATTAGGTTGCGGTTTGGGCCCGCTTCCCACGGGCACACGGAAAATATGCTTTTATATAAAAAGCAGAGATAATTTTTGTGTTCTATAATAAAAATAAAGGATTAAGAAGGAGGAGGCCCTGGAGAATGAACAACTGAAGCTGCATTTCAAAGGCAGTCCATAAAGAATTATAGCCCAGCAAATGCAATAAACAAGTCCTTATATTTACAAGAACTGCTATAGTTTTTAAAAAATTTATCAACCTGTGCACAAACATATGCAGAAAGTGCCTTCCACATGCATGTATTTTGATCATTTCTTCACTTGAAAAAGGTATTTATTGAGAAAAAGGCGTACATTATATACGTAATGAAAATTAATGAAAATATTTTCTATAACTTTTTTCTACAACTTTTTGCCATTTTTTTGGCAACATGGCGATACCGTCTCGGGAGAACAATATTGATTTGGCAGCGATACAATCTTCGACCCATTTTCGAATTTTTCCAGCATTTCGAAATCGCGGGCCTGGCCAAGCTATGTTGCAAAAATAAATGTCGCTGATCAAAATACATGCAATCACCTATCATATAGTACTACAATCAAACAATGGTAAGATAAAGTTCTTTTGATTATTGTTTTGTGAGGCGTGCATTATGTCGCGTTTTTACATCAGATCAAATTTCCTATATTTTGATAAGTATTCAGTATTATATATATCAAGTTTTTATTTTTTATATCATGCGTTGTGACATTAAGCGTTCCAATAATAGGCGGAACGACGGACGAACCAAATCGAACAGATTCGAATTCCGAATTTCTGATTGTTTTGACATTGTCTGACACAAGGGCAAGTGTGGTGTGCCCTCCTTTCATCATTGGTGGGCATAAAGAAAATGAGTATCGGCATCATGCAAACTTCGCTACGGTAACCAAGTCAACTATAAACGGAGTTAAACTCAAATGTTTCTTAAGTAATATATTTTTCTTAACCATCACCAAAGCGGGCCCCAGAAGAAAAAGCAGAATTTCTTGTCCTTGACATTATTGGTCGATCGCAAATATAAAGATATCGGCTTTAAGTTCTGTACAAACGTTCCCAGTTGCTGACACAGGTTGTTGCCCGCTATGGGGCCAAAGTGAGGAAACCTTTTTTTTCCAAAAGCAGAAAAGTAGGTACTTTGCTTGTTACTACTATTTCAATGTATTAATATATATATATATATATATATATATATATATATATATATATATATATATAATTTTCTTACTCGTCTTTTTTTTTGTTTGCGCTATAACGCTTTTTTGGGGTAAACAATATGTAAATGTGTGTATGTGTGAAACAAATCGTTACGGGTTCTACTTGTTGGTTTTGTTTGTAAACAGGAGCATGTGCTATTACTGCGTTTTGTTTATGTTTATGACAAATGTCAACTATTCGCACAAATACACAAATATTTGAAGAAATGTTTTCTCAATTAAGCTCTTAAGAGGCATAAAAAGCTGCATTTGCTTTAAAAATGAAAGCTTTTATTTCATGTATGACATCTGTTTCTCAGTGACGTCACTAAAATTTGACATGAATAGCAGCGATATAAGCATACATGTCTTTACACATATAAAATTATAAATTCAATACACACGTACACATGTATATATTTATATATACATTCTCTTTTTGAACGTCACTTTATTCTTTTTCTTTACTTTGGATAAACTCAGTAATAATATTTTTTGCGATTTTTTGTTATATATTTTCTTATACCTCATAATTAATATATTGTTTCCGCCATTCCGGTGTTATATGCGCCGATAAATGTTCTGCGAATTTCATGTTTTTCCTATTTTGCTTATATTCTTTTCACAATTAACTTAATTTCTAAACATATTTTATTTATTTATTTATTTATTTCTTCTTTTTTTTAAATTTTTTTTTTTTATTATGTTTTTGTGCTTTAAGAGAATTGCTATACAACAGCAGTTTACACTATAATGCGTACGAACAAACGAACGAAACAAGTGAAAGCAGCAATTTTCTCGCAAACAAATCTAACTAATTGCTCGACAGAAGACCAACGCACATTATCGGGAAAATTAGGAAAATTTCTGTAAGCAAAAGAACGGAGAAAAGTGAATATTAAGTTAAGAAACGAAAGCTCTTCGGCTTTATCTTGAAAGCTTTAAAAAAATTTTAAATAAATTTTCAAAATAAATCATTGACATAACTAATATTAAGATTTAATATTTGCTATTAATTTATAAAAAAAAAAAATTTTATTATACCCGTCACCACTAGTGGTAAAGGGTATATTAAGTTAGAGCGATCGTATGTAACACGCAGACCCATCGTTTATTATACCAATCGATTCAGAATCATAATCTGAATTGATACTAAGCCTGTCTGTCCGTCTATTCGTCTGTTCGTCTATCCGTCTATCCATGTAAATTTGTGTTCAAGCTAGCGGTCGCAATTTTTGACATATTTTAATGAAATTTGGTACACTGACATAATGGACGTGACAAGGACGAACACTTTAGAAAACGGTTCGGAACGGTCCAATTTTTCGACTACACCCCATGTAGCAACCTATTCTGAAAAGGAAAAAAATTGTAATTTGCAAAATTTTTCGGAAAAAGTGGCCAAGTGGTAATATTTCAGCTTTCTAAACGAGTATGAAAACTTTGAACCGGCTGGGACAATTTTTGAACCCCCTCTCATATAACGAAAACTGCAGTTCATACGACAAAAAGTTGTAATTCTCAAGGCTTCACGATGAAAATTATATCATAATAGCAATTTGACATAAAAAAAAATGAACAGTAGCAAATTTGGACCACCTCGGCCTATTTTTTGGATCTTATGCTAATAAGGATTTTTACGAAAATTGATAATTTGAAGAGCAGAAAAGTCTATGTTTTCATATGTGGTGATCGAAGTTGACCCACAACATTATAGTAATTTCATACAAAAATGAACTCTACAAAGTTTCGATCATCTACGCCTATTTTTGGGTCCTGCCCTATGTAAGAATTAAACTCGTACTACATTAGGCAAATACGCACTTGGAAAATATGCTTTTCTATAAAAAGAAGATATAAATTTTGTGTTCTATAATAAAAATAAGAATTGCGTTAGACAATGTGGTATAAGGTATTTAATTGTCGGCCTTGCTCGACTATAATGGTTTTACCTGTTTTTATTAAATTTTATTTATGCATTTGCTTGCGTTTCTTTTAAGTCATTATCCGTCTAACTAAACTCGGAAATATTCAATTGAAGACAAAACTTGGTCAAAGAAAATTGCAAAAATTAAGTTTTAAGTAATAAAGTAAAATAAAAACAATTAATCCGCCTGAGTGGCCGAGTAGGCAAAAGTCTCGCCTAGCAATTCAATGGTCTCAATGGTCGTGGGTTCAAATCTCAAGTGCGGTAGAGTTTTTAATAATAATAATAATAATAATAATAATAATAGTAATAATAATAATAATAATAATAATAATAATAATAAATAATAATATTAATAAAAATAAAGCCGAAAGCCTTTAGATGCCAGTGCTTTAAGACTTTAGTCTTAGAATTTATTCTCTGGCTAAATTTATATAATAATAATAATAATAAAAACAATTATTAATTATTTTGGCGGGCAAGCCGGACTATTCAATATTCTGCGACGCCCCGACTAATGCAATTTTTCACTTATCGTGGCCATAAAATGTTAAAAGTTATGTCGCTTATCACCCTATAAAGGCGTACTTTTCATGACTAAACATATATGGAAAGGGAATATGAAGAGCACGCCTTTGCATTCCAATTAGTATTTGGTACTTGTTTCCATTCTAAAATATTACATATTGTCGTAGAAAGTTTTTCTTTTTATCAGTAGAACTTTTTATAAAAAAAATTCCTAAAAAAATCGTTCCATTTCATACAAATTTTACTCATCTAATATGTCCAACCGCAACCTGTAACCGATTTTCCTTGAGAAATATTAAGAATCTGAACTTCTTCTCATGTTACGATTTTTTCAAAATAGTATCTTTACATTTTCGATACATTTTCAATAACGATCGTTTTTGAGCAAACACATGTTGTCGCGCTGAATCGTTTATCAATTTATTTCCGAAATTAAGCGCCGTAGATTCAAGCCAGAAGCACATGGGCAGATATCAAATGGACGGGCACCACTGGAATCATTAGGAAAGTGATTCTGAAGCGAATAATATAAGAAAAGGTGGGTTTGTCTCAAATCATCTCAGGTTTTACATATATCCGCACACACTATATGCATCATTGAAAAAAATTCGATTCGCACCACTTTTTCGACTACTTCCCATACAACGCCTTATTTCGAAAGGCCAATATGTAACTGCAGGATGGCGTGTTAATGAATTTTCCCAGTCTATATAGTTCCCTTTTATTCATTAAAATATCATATATTTACCGTTATATTGTTCCCATTGGCACCCAGTAGCCTCTGTTGTTTTACTCACCTTTCAATAACATTTACTTCTTTTTTTTTTTAACAGATTCTAAATTAAATATGCAATCCAAAATATACCATATATACATGTATATTATATAGATTTAAATTCAATAGATTTAAAGTCGCAGTAATCTTATCTTGTATCTGCTCGTAGTGGTCTTCCAGTACGTAAGGCAAAAGAAACGAGACCCCAGTTTTGGTACTGGCGTTCTGTACAATCATCGCCATCGACACGCATCCAATAAGTTTTTTCTTGCTTGAGCATCATTTTTAGCTTTTCGCTAGTAATAGAAGCAAAATATGTCCAAAATACTGCTGCCGACTTTCCACATTCGGTGAGGACATCAAACGAAAACCTTTGCCCACACAAGCATTACGATATCAGCTATCAAATAGATGAAGACAATTATTCTTCAATGTGAACTTAGCTATGAAAATATGTAATTACGTCCAATGTTCTAAAAGACTAAAAGACTTTCCAAATAAGCTAATACACATCTATATATACATTATTATATCTATTAAAATATATATTTATAAAGGTATATATTGAACATTTTCAAATCAACCATTCTTTTTATAACCATAACTGAAGGATGAGAAGGAACAATCAGAGATCCCACAAAATATATATATATACGCGATCAACATCAAATTCTAAATCGATTTAAGTGTGTCCATCTCTCCGTCTATTGTAAACATTCTTCTGTCCGCAAAACTAAAACAATCGACTTCAAATTTGGCAGGAATCATGGAACGTCTTGCACGCAGGTTGATATTAACAATTGGCCAAATTGGTCGAAGGATACGCCCACAGCACCACGTAAACTGGGAACACCTCTGTTTTTCAAAGGGAATGAAAAATTTGTTTTTTTATTCACTACTCATAAACTATAGCAAATAAATGTAGAAAAATGTACATCGCCTATGTGTGATGCTGTACTATTTGCGCACAAGAATGGACAAAATTGATCACGCCTACTCAATATTATAATGTAGTAAAATTTAACTATTCTTTCAACACCTTTATAACGCGCAGAAACAAGCTTCAAAAACACCATAAAGTATACAAATCCTTGGCCAGTTACAACCCTTGAATGCACCTAAACATGTCCGCCGATTCGTCTGTCCATCTGTTTGTTTGCGTAACTTTGTAGTATTTGTGGTAAACACGCTCCAGTTAGCGAAAATGACGATCTCGTCTACAAACTTGCAAAAGAGTTTGAAATTGACCTAAACTTTTCAAAGGACACGCCTACAACGCCCACATGCGTCCACGAGAAAAACATTTATTTTGAAAACAAAAGAAATCAACTGCGCCCGCTCCAACATTATCGAGCATGAGAATTTTGTTCTTTTGTCTTTTTTTGGGGCAAACGGTGATGGATACAAAAAGGTTCGGTTCCGACCGAATTTCATTTTCTTACTTGTTTTATTTTCAATCTTCGAAAAAGCGGGTATAAAGCATGTAATGTTCCAAAGTTTTTCGATGTCATTTAGTTTTCTGGAAAGGCCTTTATATGCCTAAAGTAATTTCTTTTGCACTTGCTCCTATTTGGTTTTCGAAATGCCGATGACGTGTAGCTAGCTATTTCTACCGAAAGATATCACTTTAACCTTCTATTCTTGTCGATTTGACACAGTCATAGAAAAAAAGACAAAAACCTGAGCCTTAGCAAAGACATTCCTTGTTCAATTAGGCATATAAGGTTGAAAATTGGGAATGATCGGTTTCAATGCACGTCGGCAATATGGATGAAACTGCCATAAAATCGAATGAAGATCGACATCTTCTTTATATCTTTGTTTGTAACTTTCGATCCCGTGAAGATATTTCTGAAAATATGTGACCCAGATGTTCTCAGCCTGGCTTTCAAGTTCAGTCTGAAAACATTCCCGATACATCTATCAATATGAACAGAATTTCCCATAAAATTTTAATTCCAATTTGTTTCCAGTTTATTTTCCACTTCTTCTAATACAGATTAGCATTGTTCCCAACCGTTTACAAATGAATTAGAATCAAATTGGCATTAAAATTTTATCGTTAGATGTGGCCGCATTAGAACCCCAATCGGGACTATTTTTGAATCAAACGAATCCAAAAAAATGAGTTTTTAAAATTTTTGCAGAAATTGTAAGGACGGGAGTGGTCAAAAATCGAAAAAAATGAATTTTTTCAAATTTTTGCAGAAATTGTAAGCACGGGGGTCGTCAAAAATCGAAAAAAATGAATTTTTGAGATTTTTGTAAAAATTGTAGGCGGAGGTCGTCAAAAATCGAACAAAATGAATTTTTGAAATTTTTGTAAAAATTGTAAGGGCGGGGGTCGTCAAAAATCGAAAAAAATGAATTTTTTCAAATTTTTGCAAAAATTGTAAGGGCGGGGGTCGTCAAAAATCGAAAAAAAATGAATTTTTCAAATTTTTGCAATTTTCTTACAATTTTCGCAAAAACTTTGAAAAATGTATTTTTTTCGATTTTTGGCGATCCTCCTTACGAGACGAATCGAAAAAAATAAATTTTTTAATTTTTTGTAAAAATCTTTTCACTTTCACTATATATATATATACATAAATTTACGAAATTTTTTATATCAATTTAGAATCGGTAGAAGAAGAAGCGGTATTACTCAGCGAGTTTTTTTGAAAAATTTTGAAAGTAATGATTACATAATGCCTCCACGAAAATTGAGTAAACTTTCGCTGGACGCCCTTCGGCGAAACTTCAGCCTGTGAATGCAGTACTTACTGTAATCGTTTGTGTGTTTTTTTTTTTTAAGTCTAACGTGAAATTGATTCGCTAAAGATTTTCCTCTAACCTTTAATTCATCTGGAGAGCAACGAGATGAATCAAATCGAAGCAAATCGATCATAATATCAATCGAACATTTTCTTTACGATATAAATATCGAATAATATGGGAAGATGAAGATAAATACCGCAAATACTGAATACAATTTAAATTGCATTGCTTTACGTTTCAATGTAATTAATAAATAAATAAATAAAAACATCATGGTGGGTCAAGACCGATGATTATGAAAATCCAACATCATTTCACTTCGCCAAATAGTAAGAAACAATTATTCATTCATTTCCATGCGAACATGTCGATAATGATATCTTGTTTCGGGACAGTGATTCCCAAACTTTAATTAATATGATCCGCATTTAGTAAAAGCACACTTTTTCATTTTTATCAAAGATCTTATCATTGAATCAAATTTTGTTGCCATACAAAGTTTTCTATTCGCTGCGAACATTTTTGACATTCGGATCGAATCCTTCTGCGTTGGGTTTCAAAACGTTGTTGCGTTGTTAATAAAAATTACAAAATATAATAAATTGAGATTTATTAACAATTTAACTTTGAATGGTTTCTCTTAATTAAAGACCAGTTTTTTTTTTTTTTTTTTTTCAAAATACTCAATAAAATGATCAATCAATTCAATAAAATATTGAATTCAATAGAATATTGAATTTATATATATATATATGTATATATATATATATATATATATATATATATATATATATATATATGTATATCTGTATCTAAAACTTATTCACCCTCGTCCGTGCGCATTGCAAAAGAGTGATGTCAAGCATACGGTATAAATAACGAATGCATATATGTACAACAATTTGATATGAAAAAAAAAAAATAATTGAGCAAAGCAAATTGTATTCTCTCCCTCTGTGTGTATAATAACCCCACTCACACAATTGCATGCCCTTGCATAAGTACGTATATTTACCAAATAGTGTGATCGTGACATTTTAGTCGTTATTTAAAACAATACCGTATTGTTTGTTACGCTACTCAAAATACAGTAATTCTTATTAGAATTCAAAACATGATCACGAACGAATAATATCCCCACATGTACACGATACATTTTGATTTTCGTGAAAGTCTCACACAATCAGTCAGTCAGTCAGTCTCTATCAATTTAGTACGAAATGAAGAGTTTACTATAACGCGTGTATGCGCACATGACAAATGGCAGATAAGGCGAACTTTTCGCATCAGCAAAAATTCGAAACAGTGTTCAATAAGCTTGCCGTGTATAAAATATATATTTAATCAAACCTTAAACAAACAACAAAATCATTATTGTATCGCATCGATTGATAGAAAGAATTACAATAATGATAAGCATTTCTTTTCAATTATCATCAAATAAAGTCAAGATAATTTCGTGAAATATAAAATCTATACTTAGTTTACGATATTTTCTCTATATATCATGTTATGTGTTCCTTGTTAAAGGCTTAAACAGTTGAAAAGTGAAAGTGTTTAAATATCAAATAAATAAATAAATAAATAAATTATTTATATTTATTCCATAATAACAGTAAGTTTAAAAAAAAAAATGCCTATCAAAATTGAAGAACCAACACAACAACAAATTAATGAACTGCGTAACCTTTTCATTAAGAAATACGAAACAAATCCACCGATAGGTAAGGTTTTAACCAAAAAAAATATTTCAAATGTAAAAATGCATCAAGAAATCGATCAATCGATCAATCGATCAATCGATCAAAACTTGATTGATATAAACACATTCTGCCAATCAAGTAGTCATTATTCACACCTTGTCATTAACATGTTAATTCGGTTATTGAAACTTAACATTATAATACGGAAAGCCAAATACAGTCAGCCACAAATGATCCACAGTTGTTCGAATAATAATAAAACGAAATTAGCCTTTCTAGGAATCCATTCGACATCCTCCAAACAATGAAAATATTATTACAGTCGTCGCGTCACGTTTGTAACGCATGCAAGTAGAAATCCGCCTAAAGGGCGTATACATTTTAGATCAATATGAAATTGTAACAAAGTCGATCCTCATGATCGCGACTACCAAGTCAGTGTTCACGGGCTCAAATCTCTATGCAGTAGAATTTACTTACTTTGGTCAATCGATCACCGTCACCGCGTTACGCGACTAGTGAACACCACCGCTAAGTGATTTAATTATATTAAAAAAAAAAAAAAAAACAATGGAATATAAAGTTGAAATCTCACACTGGAATTGTGAATGCGCTTAGTGGGGATTAATTTGCATCGATGAGTTTCGTAAACTACGTAGTGGGACACTACTCACAACGAAAACTACTCCCGATCAATAAACGTAAAATTTTTCTCTTCTTTCGGATAAATGCGTAAGACGCAAGATCAATTCACCTTTGGAATCTTACTATATGTTTGTATTTCTGAGCTAAACGCCCTTTTTTCAGCCAGTTTTTTTTTTTTTTTTTTCTTTTTTGTATTTGCCAAAATGAATAGTTATCTAAATGGCTATATCTCAAAAATCTGCAGGCTAAATACAAAAAAAACAAGACAGACGGACGGACATACAAGTTTAGAAAATGATACTGATAATAAAAATCGATTGGCATAATAAAACTCTTTCTATATGTTGCTTACGTTCGCACAAACTTAACATACCATTGTACGATAAATAGTGCAGGATATAAAAATAATATTTTTATACCAAAACGGATGTCGGTGCTCCTCCAACTTACCGGATAACCTCCCTTGACGGCATGTAATCGCACTTTTGGTGATTTGCTTTACTAGCAAAAAACCCTATACAATGCTTGCTATTGGTTGAAAGGCTTGACATGAGCTCTCATTTAATAGCTACGCTGCATGCTCTCTATGTCCTTAACCATAAAATCGCAATAGGCTAGTTGCAAAACCGCCCTGACTTCTTAGCAAGAATAGAGGTTAGTTCTTATTAGCTTTTTCTAGTTCTTCAAGAACTTCACTAGCACTTTAAAGTAATAAAGTAACACATTTGATAGCTTCTTCAGACCATAAAGTTTGACAATCGTAAGCAATATATTGATGATCTCTACATTTTTTCAGTCATCATATTCCGCACACATTATCTTTACTTTATTATTTATGCCCCATAGATATTTTGTAAATATTATAAATTTACAAAAAACTCTACCGCATTTGAGATTTGAACTCGCGACCATCGATTGAGTTATTAGTGGCCAACGTTTGCCTACTCGGCTCATTTTCGGCGAATCAAACGAACTGAAAAATGCAATGAAAGAAATTTATTCAGAAATTTAATTTGTCGATAGTTATCGTATATCTCAGGCGATAAAGTACGTTATCTGCACACACTAACGCGTCTACGATGTGGAGATAACGATCCCAACTTACATAACATATAGCAAGTAAGATATGCAAATATAGTAATAGGTCGGCAAAAAAAACTACTTTTGATCACGCAGCTGACAATTTCATACCAATAGTCTGCAATTTTAATTTACTTAAATGACTTAAAGGGATAAGTATCCGAAATTTAATCTGCTATAGTAATGAAATTTTCTTAGATCGACAGTCGCTTTCAAATCCGTAAAAGTCGCTCAAAACATTAATCCATATACCGCTAGCGATTATAATTGTACACTGTGTGTGTGTGTGTGTGTACAGTGAAACAAAAAAATCACTTAACCTTTCAATAGTATTGCTTAAAACTATAGCACAGTACACTAATTGAATTCTCGGAGATTTGCGTCCTTATCTATAATAACCGTTGAAACGCAATTCAAGTAAAAACCTGTTAGGAATTGTTTCAACTTTCTTCATAAAACCACTCGTTATTTCTCCACTTCATTCATTCTCATCTATAGATTACAAATTATGCATGTACATATATATATATATTATTGTTTACTAATTACACTTTAAATGAATATTAATTGCTCTGAATTTTATTCAAGTACAGACAGATCAAAACTCTAAGGGAAACGCATATGCTTCTACTACGCTACGATTTTGACTAGTTTTCATCGATCTTAACCTCAACGCTAACAAACGAAAACAACAAAAACAAGTACGATACAAGTGAAATTCTTTCGGGACCGAATCTTTTATACCCATCAACGTTTACCCCAAAAAAAGATAAATGCAGTAAAAGAATAAAATTCTCATGCTCTATAATAGGGCGTGGGTGCCCGTTGATTTCTTCTATTTTCAAAATAAAACTTTTTGTAGTATAGGCATGCGGGCGTTGTAGGCGTGTCCTTTGAAAAGTTTAGGTCAGTTCCAAATCCTTTTGCAAATTTATAGGCGATATCTTCGTATTCGCTAAAAGGAGAATGTTTGCCACAACAGACAGATGGACAGACGAACGGGCGGACATGTTTAGCTGCATTCAAGGGTTGTAACTGGCCAAGACTTTATGGGGTTTTTGAGGCTTGTTTTTGCGCGTTATAAAGGTATTGAAAGAATAGTTCAATTTTAGTACCCTATATTATTGGGTAGGTGCGGTCAAATTTTTCCATTCTAGTGCACAAATGCTACAGCATCACCCATAGAATATGCATTCAAATTTTTTTACTTTTATTTACTATAGTTATTGAGTAATGAGTGAAGAACCAATGTTTCTTTCCTTTGAAAAACAGAGGCCTTCTCAGTTTACATGGTACTGTGGGCTTTTCCTTCGACCGATTTGGCCCATTTTGAATACAAACCTGTGTGCAAGACGTTTCATAGTTTCTGCCAAATTTGAAGTTGATAGCTTTGTTTTTACGGCCAAGAGAATTTTTACAACAGACGGACAGATGGACATGCTTAAATAGATTTAGGATGATGAAAATGAATATTCCCTCATCCTTCGGTAATGGGTATAAAAAAGCACTCGCTTCTCTCTTCCCAGCTGGCAGTTAAAGTCTTTAGACATGCGACAATTTCCCGGAGTTGTTGTTGACCAAGATCATTACAAATTTTAAGAAACTGCTTGGTGTTATGTTATATATAATATAAGTGAAGTTTGATGATATTCAAGTACTCTTTCTTCACTACACGAAATTCTCGCGAGAGAAAAAAATAGAGAAAATTCACATTCACAATAAGAAGATACTTTAATTATCGCGGACGTACCAATTGGCTATTTCGTACCGTCTTTATATGGAGATTTTTGCAGAGGGTTCTGGAAAATGTTTGCAATAAATTTTAAATCAAGATCTACTATAAAATCTCAAGTTAAGATTTTAACCTAGAATGGGCGTCACTACGAATGAATTATCAATTAAATGTGTGTAGTTTTACTTTAAAAAGCATCAGCTCAACCAATAAAATTTGACTTGGCATCTTATATTATTTAGAAATCCATACAATTTGTTAATTCTACCAAGGGAATCTCGAAGTTTTACAAACGATTGATCAAAATTCTAAATATTAGAAGCCTTTAATTGTGATTATAAAAATAAAGCGCAATTTCAATACAATATCGGGTTCAAAATATGCTCATATCATATGCTCATATTCAAGCCTCTTCATAACTTCACAAGCTTGAGATCTCTTGATTATCTTTAACGCGGGTTCAAGGTCTTTTTCTCTATCAATTTTTATGCGACCTGTGACACAAGCCGTTTGAATCGAGCTAAACGAATCGATGTTTTAAACTAATTTTTTGTCTGTCTCTCTCTCTTTCTCTCTCTCTCTCTCTCTCTCTCTCTTTTCTCTCTCTCTCTCTCTCTCTCTCTCTCTCTCTCTCTCTCTCTCTCTCTCTCTCTCTCTCTCTCTCTCTCTCTCTCTCTCTCTCTCTCTCTCTCTCTCTCTCTCTCTCTCTCTCTCTCTCTCTCTCTCTCTCTCTCGTCTCTCGTCT